>JAQIWS010000862.1:0-15072 GCA_034696085.1 Stigmatogaster subterranea | reverse complement strand
GTCAAATATTTTAATTAAATGTAAAAGAAAATTTCTGTTATACTTTGCGGAATTACACATAACGTAAAATATTAGCAGATAAAAACATAGTTCGATGACCCTTTATCCAGCATTCCGAGATCCTTACAATTTTTCGTTAAGTTTCGAGCAAAATTTAATGAATTAATTGTCTCAATATTTCAACCAATTGCCTTCTCTGTGATGACTAAATTTTTTCGATGTTTTAGCTTAATTTCACTGGTGAATATTGAAACAAGATCACACAGCAGCTATAGCTATAGTTTCATATAGATGTGAAAAAATTACATGCATTCCTAACGTTTTACTGATTCCATACAGTATATTGCTTTTGAACATGCCAAATCATTACTTTTACAGAAACGTGTAAAATTGCAATAACATTCTGAAATCCGGAGTCTGATTGGTACAAAGGATTCCGGATAGAGGGTCATCGACCTGTACCCCACATATAAAAATCGATCAAAACATTAGTTAAAATTAAAAACAAAATTTATGAAAACTACTACAAGAATTGAAAACATCGGGAGTCTTTACAAAACTAAAAATATTACACGAATAATTTCAGTTTTAGAAACAATCACGTGAATTGTTCGAAGTTTTTGCTAAAATTTAAAACCAAATACCTGTATAACAAATCGGAACGGGATACTATCATCATCAAGACCCTTAATCATAAAACGACGGCTAAATGTCAATTATAACGATATAATTCCACAATCACGCGTATTATGAATGATAACGGCAAACATTGCAGACGTCATGTTAATAAATTCATTTCTACAATTTAAGCAATGCAGCAAGAATTACTCCGTACTTCACGCAAACATTCACTCATTCAAAAATGTAAACCAGAGATGTAACAGTGAACAATACCACAGAGATAAATTTAACTTATTCTTCACATATCACATAGCAGTAAGCAAAATTTTCTTTAAAAAAGCAGTAAGTATTCTGATTGTTTTATACCCTTCATTTTACAACTTAAGCAATGTTATAAAAAATTACTCTTTGCCGTTCAATTGTCAATACGTTAATTGGAAAATGAATAACTGAGTAATTTGTAGAAAAATAATAAGAATAACAGCATTACTTGAGTAAAATAGTCGAATTTATATTGTTGTATTTGTTACACGGAGCAATCAATACAAGAAAGCCTCGCTTAGTGCGGATTACACTATAATGCGGTTTATGAATACGGTAGTGGTTCGAAATAATGGATTTTTACATCCGTTCGAGTGTAAAAATTCGTTATTTGTGCCAGAAAATGTTATAGAACACAACCGAAGTTACTGTTTGAGATTCATTTTCAACTTGCACAGGGAGAAACTCAATATATTTTGTCAACTTCAGCACGTCAACAAAAGCAAATTGTATTTAACATCCTATCAGATTCTGAAAAACTGGGAACAACTAGTTTAACAATTGTTAAACTAGTTGTTTAACAATTTACAAGTACAAAATTTGCTGCAAATTTATGTCATAAGCAGAGACATAAATCAAACCGAATTTCCCTCGCTAGGTCAACGGCATTAAAATGAGCAAATCACGAAGCACTTGGAAAATATTACAAATACATAATTAAAATGAGAAGTTACAATTCTAGCGCAAATGTGTGCACAAAATGTGTGCACCGGTATTTAGTAGAAATGCCAAAATAGACTGAGCAATTCCTGTATTATTTTTTACAAAATTTCACTCTATTTACGCAATTCGTAATTAGATACTGCACTTGGTTCGTTAGAATTTTTTTTTTCTCAAAAAACTGTTACCGGTAGTATAAATTGTAAATTGCACTCCTGAAAAATCAATTGGAGAAACGCAACAAAACACGATATTAACAACAAATTGTATTTAACCTCACCTCACCTTACAAGTTAAAATGTGCAGAAAACAAAATTGGTTTTGAAAGATTAAAAATCTGATTTAACAATTTGTAAGTACCAGACAAGTTGCAAATTTGTAGAGCAAGCAAAAATTCGCTCGATCCATCAACAGTGTTCACATTAAAACCCAATCGAGGAGAATAAATTGTATTTACCAACAAATATTTTTCTGATTTAAATTTCTGACATCACAAATTATAACACAATAGTGGAAATGCCAAGAAGAATGAAAGAAGAATTTGCCTCATTGACTGAAATTTCAGGTTTCGCTATTGAAATTGCACTTAAGGTAAATTTTCATTGAATGTTAATGAAAATCATAAGACAACAACCCCAGTTTTAAACGTCAATGATTTAACACCGAAGAAATAACTTTAATAAATTATGGAAAGTAACGGAAAGTACTAGTTTAAAAATCAGAATCAACAATTATTCAGAATAAACTTATAAACCATCAGCTTGAAATCTAATACTGTATTACAGTTCAAATGTCAATCGTGAAACATTGCCACGGTTTGGTAATCAAATTTTCAGTTAAAATTAAATTCAAGATTTAAGACGATTACTATAAACAATAATCACGTATAACAGATGTGGACGGAAAATATTTATTTAAAAATCTAAAAAATGTCAAATTTTCTGTAAAAACAACTACCATAATATATATATAGCGTTATCACACAATGCAAAATGAACAATATAAAAAATTGTACAATGTAAAATAAGCACCAAAAAAATTTAAGCAAAAATTAATTTCCAAATTCCGGCAAATATCATTTTCTTGGGAAGGAGGCGATTGTCCGCCTGATTTTAGTCCGTCTAACTTTGTCCGCCCGATTTTTTATTTTGACCGCCCAATTTTTAACTTTGTCCGCCCAATTTATATTTCTTGTCTACCCAAATTTTTAACTGTATCCACCCGATTTTTGCATAGTTAAGTTACGGTAGTTTATTGATAGGTTCGGTTAGGTTAGAATAGGCCAGGTTAGGTTAAGTCTGGTCAGGTTAGTTAGGTTAGTTAGTGCGTCCACAGATTGCACCGCAGGGCGGACAAAGTTAGGCGGACTAAATAAGGCAGACAATCGCCTACACCCCGTAATGGATTCAAGTTAAATCAAACACGGCAACAAAAATCTGTGATACAATTACGGTAATCGATGTGTGAGAACGAAATGTCTTCAAACATTGCAAAAGTTGTATAAATAATTTCAAATCAAGAAATTACTCAACACTGTACTACAAAAAAATCTCTCTTGCCCTCCATTTCCCGTCGTGTTAATGAGATATGGAGAATAAAGTAAATCCCTTGAAGGTAGCTAATTAAAGAGTAAAAATAGTGAAGTTATCAGTTTATGACAATCAATCTTGTTATTTTTGTTAAAACACAATTTTTATTTCTGCACAATAAATCCAGCAAGTTGTAACTTATTTGTTAATTGACTGTTATGTCACCATTTTGTACATTTACTATAAATGCCTACTTTTTACGAGCAAAATTTTCTGCACAAAACTACATATTTCGTTAACAGCGCAAGCTCGCGGTTTGATGATGAATTTATGTGAAATTCATTAATTAACCATAAGCTTCAAAAAAATTAAATAAATGTCAAAAAAAAATACCAAGATCAACGAAATTTAAACGAAAATTAATTTCCGAATGCCAAAATTTTTTTCATTTTCTTAGGATTCCAGAAATTAAGGACTCAAATTTTGAAAATAACGGTGAAAATATCTAAATTCAAATAGCCCACATTTTGGTTGGAATTTAATGAAAATTTCACAGTGTAAAAATGCACATGTATCTAAGGCAGTTGCAAACGGAAAATATTTGATTGAAAATCCGAAGAAAAATGACTGAGAATATATTTAACACAACCTACCTGAAATCCCACGAGTTACGCAATCAAATTCAGTTAAAATTCTGTCACACGTCATTAATTATATTAACTTAACAAAATTTTGATAAATTAAATTATAATTTACAGCAACTAAACAGTGGTATCTAAATTTTAAAAAATTATTCGTTACTCCTTCCGCCTTCAAATGTGGGATTGAATTTGCAAGGCGGAGTAAATCTACTAAATGTCTAGAATTTACTTTTTTGAAAATGCGCAGTTGCAATTCGTTTTACGGTATACGGTACACGGCATATGCAAAAGTTTTTACAAGCGTTAGCAAAACTGGACAAATCTAAATTTGTAGCAGTCTAACTGATGAGTCCATAAATTAACACAATTTTGTCGTAAAACTGACGATCCACGTTAATTTTATTTTATAAAATGCAAATATACTTTAAACAACTGAATGTTTAACGAAAATTTCACTTTTACATTAAATGCAATACTGAAAAGACAGGCGTAGGCATTAATAACCGCCAACTGATAATACTACTGTAGTTTAAAAATCTCGAGTCTTATTTTTACTTATACAGTATAAAAATAAGAACAACAATGCAAACATTACGCAAATAATTTCAGTTTTCCAAACATGACTGAATTATTAGAAGTTTTTCCAAAAATTTTAAGAAATCTTCAAAGTGGAAGGTAAAGGGACACTATCACGAACCAGAACGTCATCATCAAGACCCAAACATCACAATAACGGCTTTAACGATATAATTCCACAATCACGAGTATTATAAATGAGGAGGAAGCAAAAACGCCTGTCAAATATTCAGCGAAATCTATTTTGCTTACAGCTCCTAATACGTGAAACGGGTGACAGCGTGAAATCAGAACAAGTATTAAATATAAAACTTTTTAAATATAAAACCAAACAAAATTTTAGGAATGTTTGAAGGAAAATTTTCCATGTCTTTGAGAAGTACACAACTTGATGATGTCATGAACAAATGCACCATAATATAGTAACTTCGCTGAAAACGGTAGAGACGAGTTTTAACAAGATCAAAACAACTGAGCTCTGAGGAAAATATTCAAATTTTTTTTTAATTGTCTGACAATAAAAAAAAATTTGATTTTCTTCGGTAAGTAACCAGATTTAAGAGAATAAATTCTATTTACTAACAAATATTTTTCTTTGATGGTAAGCAGCACATTGCATCTTATCAGTGCAAACTCGTCGACTTCATTAAACATCACTTGCAGCTCAATATATTGCAAAATGGGAATAATAAAAAGCCAGAGGAATAAAACAAGAGCTGCAAACTTTGTCTTAACAGTGGTTAATTTAAGTAGAACAATTAGCTACAAGTACAGTACAATTTCAAAACCCTACTGAAAAATTTTACGTAGGGTTCAAGATTAACAAACTTGAGATACGGAGTATAACGAAATAAAAATAATTAACGATTTCCCACAATGTGAAAAAAAACCCCCCAAATTACGATTTTATGGTTTACAATGCACGAAATCTGCTTTGCTCACTGCTCGTAATTCCAATAAATTAATCGTTTTAACAACAAATGTAAAATCTGCAGTAAACGACCTGTACACACGGTCGTTCAGATTTAGGACGGTACTCAAAAATTAAAAAAATTAAAGGCGTTTGCCAGAATAATTGACAGTACAAATCATTTCATACCATGATACCAATGGTAGAAATGGCAAAAATGGCAAAAAAGAATAAGCAAATCTAGTACGGAGTATTATTTTATATAAAATTTGCCTTAACTGCAATGTCAATTTACGCAATTCGTAATTTGAAACTACAGGTTCTTAAGGGACTTTTTTTCCCTTTCAAAAAACTTCTCCCGTCAATATGAATTGCAAATAAAAAATATTTGACAGTGTATAAAAATAGTTATAAACCATCGACTGAAAATCTGGTATGTTCTATAACAGTATAAATTTCATTGATAATAACACACGTTGTGCAATAAATAAATCTACAAAATGTAAAATCCCAGATTCATTGCTTTTGCCACATTATAACATCACAATAAATTTACAATAACAAGAATTTCCATATTCTATACGGTAATAAAGAGAAGAGAAAACGCAACATTCTTTTGTAACTCAAACACGTTATTAAAAACAAATTGCATTTAACCTCCTTTCATTAGTTTCAACGTCAATGTTCCTTAAAAATTTAAGTTTTCGGTAAAGAAAACTGAGAAAATAAGATTTAACCGCTTGAACTTGCCAAACTGCGTGTACTACGCCGTATACAATCGTTCTTAAGTTGACTTGATGTCGGGTTTGGCTAAGTAGATGATTAGAACAGAATAGTGGGATTAAAACAATCGTATTCTTAGAAATAGAACCAAAAAAATATAAACAGAAATTTTTTTGCATGTGGTTATTTTGCAATATGGTTATTTGAATGACATTCAGAGAAAAATGCTTCAATTTCATATAAAAATCCTATTGGTAATTGGTAATTTTTGTTAGTTTGTTAGTTTTTTTAATTTTTCGCAAACACACAACTTTTTTGTATGAATTAATTTTTTTTAAATTTTGACTGTCATTAAAATAATCACACAGCAAAATAACCACAACGAAAAAAGTTTTCTATTTACATTTTAAATGTTAAACCAACAATTTGGGTCAATATATTTTTACATCACAAAGATATTAGATTCTCTTAATCACGTACCAGCACGAGTTGTAAAATAAATGTTGCAAACGTCGGAATAATGACTTAGATTTTAATGTTCTCGCCACATAAGACAAATTACGGGGACAAGTTTTATTAACACCACAACAAACGTGGTTTTGAAAAATATACAAATTTATAACTAGTGAAACATTAATTCTAAATTTGATTTTCTTCCACAATTAAACCCAATCTAGGAGAATAAATTGATTAATTTTTCAATTAATTTTTCTGATTTGAATTTTTGAATGTTCGTAGAAAACAATCAAATTCCAAAACGTACCTCAAGATCAATCTGAAGAAACGTTTTATACAAGAAGGCACAAAATCAAAATTATCTGTTTACCACAACTTGCAGTCACATTATTACAAAATGTAAATGATTAACATTTTCAGAGTGTGCTAAAAAAATCTCAAGTTCTAGCTGGTAACGCACGAGATCCATATTCCTCACTGCCCTTAAGTTAATCGTGATAACAAATGCAATAAAATTAAAATAAACTTTAATGTTATAAAGTTAATTCAAATTGCAGACTTTTTTGTGAATTTTTTTCATCACGGGTTCTAAATTAACAAACAGGTTTACAACAGGAAATTAGTGTTCAATATCATCATGTCACAATATCAAATTACAATTCAAGATTTTAAATAAAATCAGTAAAATATTCATTATCTTAATTCATTCATAATTTTTACACAATACACGTGGTAAGCAAAACATAATCAAATGTATTCGATCTCGTTCAAAAAGATCAAATTGCTCAAATTCCAAAAATCGTGGTAATTTGAGCAAATTTTTCTTAGGTGTAAAAAAAAATTAAAAACCAACCGATTAAATTGCAACCAAGTTTTGTGGACGGTGTACAAATATTAAATTAGGCCCAGCTAGCCTTCCGACTTGTTGAAAGTTGGTTTGAGTAACAAAATTGCCTCCATTACTCAAAATAACCCTGATTTAAACCTAACTAAAAACGCTTAAACATCACTCGCTATTTTTTGGGTTATTGACGATTTTACCCTCAAATTACAGCATTCAATCTTGGAAGTCTGAATTGCTTTCAGTTTACACAAACAAGTTTGCATATGGAGCAAAATTATCGAATGAAAAACCAGCGAGAAAAATCCAACCGCATTCTTAGTACTCGAGGCGCGCGGGGCAACGTGGGATTCCAACACCGCAGCGCTCCTCGCGCCGGTAACGGTAAACTCAGCTGAAATCAGTACAAAACAGTTGCGCAAATGTGATTTTCACAAGTGCTGAAAAAGTTTTATTTTTCATTTTATCCAAGATCATTGGCAATTGTAATTTATGTCAGAACATGGATAAATACGTGGAATAAATACAGTACAATAGCATAACTAGAGAAACTACAAACGCGATTCAGAAACAAACTAACCTAATGCCTGTACAACAACAAATAATCCGAGACACGGTGTGGAATCAGGATAAAAATTAATTGTGAAACATTTTACAGTCAAAATATTAAGAGAGAGTAATTCGCACAAAAATGAGACTAATGTCAAGCAACACAGATTTTTATTGTAAAACTAGATGTAAATATTCGTATTATTATTCACATTTAATTTTAATTCAAAATATTGTTGAAATGTAAATTTTAGCATTAAACATGATAATTCACGGAAACTCAGCATTCGCATGAACAGTAAAAAAATTTAACATTTGCGGTACGTAGTTAATTTTTTCCCAAAAATTACAAAAATCACAAAGTAAATTTTTGTCGTCAGCTTATAAATACTGTACAGTTTTATAAAATGAAAAGTATAAAATTTGCAAGTAATTTCACATCACAAATTTTCTTCTTCTTGTTTAGAAAATTTTAACTACAGTACAAACATTAGAAAAAGCTTAGAACATCAAATTTTTGCTTGATTTTAATTACAGCACAAAAATAAATTGTATTTATTGCACGGTACTATTAATTATCAAACATTTATCAATTATCAAAAGTCAACGAAATTTAAGCGAAACACAAATGAATTGTTCGAAGTTTTTACTAAAATTTAAAACCATTCTTCAACGGAAAAAAAAACCCCAGACCATCACCATAATCATGACCCAAAACCGCTTTAATTGAATTTACAAATATTATGAATCGGCAAACATTTCAAACATTATATAAATAAATTCATTTCTACAGAGTATAGATTAAGCAATACATCGCAAGAAATTACTCCAACACGCATACTGGAGAAATTTATGCAGTATAAAACCACCGTTCTCTCGAACCTAATTAATGAATAAAAATACTGTAAATGATAAAAATAGCAATTCAACTAATGTTCAAGTACTTTAATTGAATACGAACAAAAATTTTACTTTTGTACTAAAACGTAAAAACACTGTTGCAAGCAATAAATAACGAAAGGATAAGCATTAGTTATAAAGATCTACTACGGAGTAAAAAAATAATAGTAAATGCTATCAACCACTGAAAATCTCAAACATCCCAAAATTACAATTTTCGTAAAAAGTGCGACTTTGATTGAATTTTTTTACAGTCATTTATTACTCCAAATTTACACCGTAACCAGACGTAGTTTTAACGCAATAACCAAGAATTGGAAATATTATGCAAATTTTCCACAGTTATAATAGATTCAAAAGAAAACTTTGTGAAATTTATGCTTTCGTTAAAACATTTTCACGGATGACAAAATTTTGTTATCTGCTGCTATAAAACCGAGTTTTATGAAGAAGATCTACAAAATTTGCAAACGTTGCATGAATATTTTCATTTTCACAGATTAAACAAGAGAGGTTGCGATAAGACATTTCGACGGTTTTTTTTTAAAGATTAATATAACTAACTTTCTTCTTCATATTAGAAAAAGCTTAAAGCAACATATTTTTATCTTATTTGTAGTTATTCCATTATTTACATTTCACCTTACTTTCATCTTACACATGAAAGAGTAAGATGAAATTTGTAACCGCAAACAATTCATAGAATAATCAAAACAAATTGGAGACATTTATGCACTTTAAAACCACAAATTATTTCTCTCGAACATTATTAAACAACTTGAAAAACTTGTTAAGCTACATAATACAGAGTATTCGATGAATGAAGAAAGACGGGGATAATTGCATTTATCAGCATTTTCCCAAACTTGAGAACGGTTTTGAAATAATTACAAAATATATCAAATGAAAGCCATCAAATTCGTGAAATGTTCAAATTTCAATAATCGTTTCAATAAAAATACTGTAGCCACAAAAATTACATTTACGTATCTACAACTCAAACAATCAATGCATAATTTTAATTTTCCCTCAAATTTCCAACGAGTTATTAGAAAATCGAGATCAGTATAATTCATGACAAAAAATTAATGCAATATTTCGTACTTTAATTTAGGCATTGCTAATGCTAGTAATAATTGTAACAAAAGTTAAAAATTCACAAAATCCTTAAAATTTAAACAAAAATTAATTTCCCAATCCAGAAAATTTTTCAATTTCCGCGAAATCCAACAAAAAAAAACGGATTTTAAAATTAAATGGAAGAAATGCTTAAATTCAAACTGCACACAATTAAAGCAAAAATACAGCACAGGAAGTACTTGTTTAAAAATCTAAATAAAGTTTCACTGAAAATATACTCAAACGTGCACAATTTCAAATCGCACGAGATCCTCGGTTTCGCAATCTAATTCATTAAAAATTAAATGCACCGAAGAAAGATTTATAAAAAAATTTAAAATGCTTGACAAATTTTCTGTATTGTGTAATTTCTACAAATTTACTTTTCTTTAACGTGAAAAATAAATTGTACTAAGTAATATACCGCATATACTTGTAGTACAGTAAGCAAAATTTTCTATAAAGAAAGCAAGAAATATTCTTTTAAAAAAAAATCCGAGATAAACGACAACGGATGGAAAATACAAAATGAAAATGAAAATACCGTGCTGTAGTTTACAGCACGGTATTTTCATTTTAATTCAAATTCAACAAATTCAACAAATAATTAATGCAGAACAAATAAATATTACAAATACAAAATTAAAACGAGCAGCTACATCTTTAGCGCAAATGTGCAGTTTACAAAATGGTAAAATTTAGTAACGGTATTTAGTCAGTGGTTTTGGAAAGCACAAAGATTTTAGCAGTCTCTTAAATCAAATAAATAAAACCGCAAAAGTTTTACAATAAATTTGTTACAATCGTGGAAATACTAAGCCCAAATTTCAATTTTCATGTTAGAATCAAAGGATTAAAAATTTTAATACAGGTTACAATGTAACTATACTGTCTTTGATTTACAGTTGAAAAAAACAAATTTTTGTGGAAATCACACTTGCGCAAAAAACGAAAAGTATTCTCAGGGCGTATACCTGAAAATTTTTAATTTTACGTGTCAGATAAAAACCTGGTAATATAAAACGTAACACACTTGTACAATATAACAGAAATACCATATTAGACTGAGAAATTCATAGTACTGTATTATTTTATACAAAATTTGCCTAATTTGCAGATTCAGAAGGAAATTTTTCTCTTTGAATTGTAAATTAAGCGCTTTGTAAAAGCGAATTACGGTAAATTGTACTTGACGAAAATAGAATTCTTGAACATGTAAAAACAACTGTTTAGAATTTCAAATAAAAAATATTTTACAGTACGTAGTTATAAACCATCGACTCTTGCGTGTTCTATAACTTTCAAAGATAACACTTTTCAAACTTTACAGAACATTCATATTATACAAAAAGTGAACCTAGAACGCAGAATAATAAATAAATTCATCAAATTATTTCTTTTAGCTGCAAATTTATAGGATAAGCAAACTGCGACAAAACCCAGTAAAGAAAAATACAGTACTTAAAGCAAAATATGGAACCAGAGCACTATAATTAACAGTTTGTCATGAGTTCAACACCAGAGGACGGAGACAAGTTTTACCTAAACCAAAACAACCAAGTTCAGGTAAAAATGTTCAAATTTGTGACTTGTGTGACATCAACTCTAAATTTAATTTTCGATCTTAAGTTATTACCAAATTCATAAGAATAAATTGTATTTAACAACAAATATTTTACTGATTTGAATTTTTGAACATTAATAGAAAAACAATCCAACTCCAAAACGTGCCTCATCAACGGAATGGCAAAATTTTTATACAATACAGCCGATTCCGCTTATTTGGGACACCGTTGCATTGTATGCAAATTTAGCGATTTTTAATTTTTTTTTTGAACTTCGGATTTTTGGGACACCTGGTTAATTGGGACAAAATGGTCTGGTCCCGATGTGTCCCAATAAAGCGGAATCGACTGTATTAGAAAGTGCAATTTAAAATTAATTACTGCTTATCAAAACTTTACAATCATAATATTACAAAATGTAAATGTAAATAATTAACATTTTCCCACGAATGTGTCAATACAAACCTTAAATTATCTTTTACAATGCGCAAAATCTATTTTGCTCACTGCTAAGCATTAAGAGAATAGGATTATATTACGCAAATTGAACTTTGTCGCCTTGCGTGAAATCTGTTTTTGCTCACTGCTCTTAACTCCAATAAATTAATCGTGACAACAACACATGTAAAAACTCGTATACACTAGTTTTATAGTGTTGAATCACAACAAGCAATTCACATAAGGATAAAACCAAATTGCAGAAATTGACGCAGCACAAAATCACAAATTACTTCTATCCAAAACAACAGACAGGACGGGGATAAATTGCATTTTTCAGCAATTTCCAACACATCGTTTTTCGCTGACGTATTTTAAATGATCACGAAACTTGTCATAAAATCCGTCGAATTCCGTAAAAAATACCGTACAAAACTAAATCAATCGTTCAAAATCACAAAATTTAAGGGAAATTTATTTCCCAATGTCGAAAGTTTTACCTTTTCCTCGAACTTGAGAAATACCAGTTAAAAATCTAATTACAAAATAATTGATAGAGTAATGAGAGTTTAACGTCGCCCAAAAAACCAACATAAAATACAGCGTTAATTAATTGTTACAACAGAAAAATACAAGGTAAAAACAAGAACTTGCACCAATCTACTTGTACATACTGTACAACTAATGTAAACAACAACCAACATTAAATGCGAGACTTATGAAAACTACTACAAGCATTGAAAACATTACGTAAATAGAAATTTGATGCTAAGTATTGACAAAAAATTACAATGGAGTTAAAACAGGCAAATTCGAAGTGAAATTAGAACAGAAAATTTTTTTTAAACCAAAAAATGACAAAAATTCATGCACACTAAAAGTAATTTTTACACATATCTTTGATTTTCTTCTTCAGAAAGAAATCAAAATCAATAGATTATCAAATTCAGTTTAAATGTATTAATTACAATTTACAACATCACAATTCAGCAGGTTTCAATTAAAAATCACAAAATCGATTCAAACAAATCCATTTTGTAAGAAAATGTTAGGCTCAACGATTTATTATTACGAGTCTTGTGAATGAAAACTACACACATTAAAAAAAATTATCTAAATATTATTTCCCAACATTTGACAACAACGGGATAACATTGTGAACAAGAACGTCATCATCACCACACCAAGACCCAAACTGAAATGACGAAAATTACATTTACAAATCAAGCAATTCAGCATAGAATTACACCTTAATTTAATTAATTTCCGAAACCTGAAAATTGTTCATTTTCCTTGAATTCCAGAAATTACAGACTCAAATTATAAAATTAAGTGTTGGATTTACCCTAAATTCAAATTGCACACATTTTGGTTGAAATTTAATGAAAATTTCACTTTTACATTAAACTTTAAATATGTAACTGAACATAAAAATACAATACTATAAAATAGATCCGACCACAATTAGGAACCTTTATGACGGAAAGAACTTGTTTAAAAATCCGAATCAAAAATTATTGAGAGTATATTTATACACCGCCGACTTGAAATCTAACGAATTCTAACATTACATGGTAATACAATTTAGATAAATTATAAAAATTATAATTTATGAAAACAGTTCTGCGATTTTTAACTAAAAATCGCAGTATCAAATACTTCAAACTTACTTAACTTAAGACATGAGTCAATAGGCACAGTCTTAGGAATAAAAAGAGCAACAAATTCGTAAAATTTTCATATAATGCGGTAAATGTACAAATAAAACAAAGAATTATGCTTGGTCTCCATTTTCCGACGCGTTGTTAGGAACAGGGTTTTGAGCGCTACCGAAAAAAGTAGCACCGCTACAGCGCTATCGCTATTAACTTATAGTAGCCTCGCTACCACTACTTTGGGTAGTAGCGTCGCTACCCAGCGCTATCACTAGCGCTACTTTTGCGCTACTTTTAAAAAGTACACAAAAATGTCTTAGTGTTTGCAGTGCTCATTTTCCTCGTGAATATTAAGTTTCACTGTGAATTGTGAATTTTTAACTGTAAAAAATGTGAAATTGCCACTTGCATGACATAAAACTACAAGCAGAAATATTGTGTACACATGTTATTGTATCCATTTTGTAGCGCCAAAAAATAGCGAAAATTTTTGCATAAATAGTAGCGTCGCTACTAGCGCCGCTATTGTCGCACAAAAGAAGCGGCGCTATTAGCGGTAGCGGTAGCGCTCAAAACCCTGATTAAGACGTTGCTGTAGATAAAAATCTGTATACTGTAATTATAAATATTAAATGTTTGAACTTCAGTGCAGCGTTGGATTTTGGAAATCAAATTTAAATTTCTAGTCTGAGTCTGTGTGGATTTCTTACATTACGGTACTAAATACTTTTATTAAGCGTTTATTGATTATTCTGTTTTAGATGAAAAATAATAAGCTATATTTATATTTTGGTTCAATTTTTGTATTCTGACTGCTTCGAGTTTTTACCAAGAAAATTTTGTAACGGTTTACTGTAGTGCCCTCAAAATTGTTGATGAATGAATTTTGAATTTATTGAACTCATACTACACAGTTTGCTTGTACTTCCGAAGTTCTTACAGATTGGATTGTAATTGTTTTTGTGCTTAGAAAATATTCGAAATTATTTTACAATCTTGTCCAGCAAGCCTTTATCACGAGATTTTTAAACGGTGTTTAATATAATAACTGTTAATGCCAGTGAGTTCCTCAAGTAACTGAACTTGTTTACTTAAATACTCGATTCTCGTTTTATTTATTTGTTGAAAATCCGTTAAAAAATGTACCAGTTTTTTTTCTATTTTCCTGCTGAAACTGAGTGATTCTGGTATTGATCAATTTTGTGTACAACGCTGTACAATTTTTAAACTCACGTTAAAATAATTTGTACCAACTTTGATATTCACCGTATCTTATAGTTGAAATTAACCTACTTAAAATAAAATGAGTTAAATTTGGCGCGGATTCATATTAAATGGATAAAGTACTGAAAACTGGATAATTATATTGACGAGTAATGTGAATGAAATTAACTACAGTACTAACATTGCAAACATTACATAAATAATTTCATTTTTACAAATTTTGCAAAGATTAATTTCCAAATGCCGGAAAATATCATTTTTCTTGGGTTCGAGAAATTAATAGCTCGATTCAAAAAATTGAGTTAAGTGGCTAAACATAAATTGCATATTTTGCTCGAACATTA
>JAQIWS010000861.1:0-15090 GCA_034696085.1 Stigmatogaster subterranea | reverse complement strand
GCGAGCTATAAGGAGCAGACGCGAGCTATAAGGAGCAGACGCGAGCTATAAGGAGCAGACGCGAGCTATAAGGAGCAAGTTACTCAATATAGCTCTGTTTGTATTTTGCGTTAATTTTGCATTGCGCTATATTGAGAAACTTGCTCCTTATAGCTTTTTTGGCTCCTTATAGCTCGCGTCTACTCCTTATAGCTCGCATCTACTCCTTATAGCTCGCGTCTACTCCTTATAGCTTATAGAAACTGAACTACACAGGGAGAAACTCAACTACACAGGGAGAAACCGAACTACACAGGGAGAAACTGAATACTGGCACTGGGAGGAACTGCAGTATTCAAGATTCAATTTGTATATTGAGCAAATTGCTCCTTACAGCCTTTTAAAAACATGGCCCATGGATTAAATTGCTCTTCACAATAATTTTTTATTTTGCCTAAAAAATTAAATTGCTCTTTACATTAATACTTCGCTCTTCACAGTAAATTTGAATTTGACTCAAATAATGTGTAGTTACAGTATGATCAAGCTTCGAAGATATTTGATCAAAACAGCTGAATCCTCGGCTGAAAAGACGACTCGTACTGTTGATTTAGTTGCCTAAATTTTAGGGAACATCGATTTCTATCTTCAATAAATCCTAACTCATTGTAAATCCGGGCCTAATATTTAAATAACAATTAAAATTTGTGGCTTCTTTCATAAATGTGCAAATAATACCTGAATGTATACTGCATCCTTCACTCTATCGTGTGCTTCCACTTTTTCAAAGTCTTCGATAGCTTTGGAGATCATAGTCACAGCTGCGAACCAAGCTATAACGTGGATATTTATTTTACCGAATTGTTTAAACTATCACAGTTTGAATTTTACTAACCTTCTTTACGCGCGTCTGTGTTGCTCGTATTCGCTCTAGCCATAATGCATTTGGCATAGAGGAAGTGAGCTCGTGCTCTGTCGAAGAGCGATCCATTGCTGAGCACGCTGACCATAACTTGATTGAGAAGCGCGAGTGCTTGTGTTGGCAGACCCAGTAATAATTGTACGTTGGCGATATGAAGTGTAAAAACTGAGCACATGTAGTCCAAATAATATTGTTTACATAGGCTCAATCCTTGGATGAGAGGAGCAATGGCAGAGGAATAATTTCCCGACAGAACTTGCAACTCTGATTGGAGAATCAAAAGCCTACGATAAAGTCACATACTGTAAATTCAAAGATAATCACAACCAAGTCAAATTTACCTAGACTGATGTTCAACATTTTCATATTTTTGGCTGTTTTCATCTAGCTGTTTTAGCAGTTTCGACGCGTTAGTGAAATCACCTCGATATAAATACATCTGCGCCAATCTAAAATACTTAGCAATGTAGTGAACGATTCTTGACACTCATACAACAAATAAATTCACCTCAACATACTCTCAGATGAATTTATCACAGCCATATTTTGCACGATAATATCGGCCTCGTGCCAATTTCCGTGTTGCATCTTTTGGTCGAAGTTGATCAGGTATTCGACGAACATCCATAAATGACTTTGTTGACAATGAACCGGAAACCGTTCCTTGGCATATCCGATGACATCGCGAGCGCATTTAATTTCACCCTAAAAAATATTTTTCACTTTTTACTCCGACTAATTTCGAATATAATCGTTGTTCCCCGCGTGACAAATAGCGATACTCACCCTTTGAGCCAAATACATCGCAACGTTGCACAACGATAAACAAATTCCTTCGCTGCTGTGATAAAGCCCTTTTCGAGTAGGATCCGACGTATTCAAATGAAGCAATAATTGACTCGATAAATTAGCCATGCAACTACATTCATAATATTTTTAAAATTTTGTATTAATCTTTCAATAAGCGAAGGATGTATTAAAAACCTTTTGCCATAGACATGCCACAATGCAGCTTTCTGAGCGTAGGAATTGGCCATAAGTTCCAACATTGAATGTTGACAATTAAGAATATCGCTCTTCATCATGAACTCAAATATTCTATTAAAAATTGCATATTTAGTCATTTAAATTACGAGTTTTTGGTAGCAAAATTTTAAATTATACTGCGATGGTTGAGTTGAAAGCGTTGCTTTGTGCTGAGTAAATGACTGAACGCTTAGCGAAGTCAAATATGATAAATTTAAATCTCCAGTTTTCGTAATTGACCTCTCCAACAAAGTTTCTCGTCCTTCTTTCTCTAATCGGTACAGCCAGCTCTAAGAACCACGAAACAATTAATAACTCAACTCAGTAATTAATGTTCGATTGATTACCAGCGCATGTTGCAAGCAAATGTTGTCATTAGTTTCCTGAGCCATTGTAATTGCTTCTCGCAATGCTGCCAATGCTTCTTCACTATCAATAGAAAATTTTATTAGTAAACTAAACAGACTGTTCGGTGAAATTCTCAATTACCGATGACCAAATCGACAATGGAGTGCTGCCAGATTAAGAGCTGCGTAGCGAAAACTTCTTCCCACGTCGTCCGGACACGATTTATTGTCTTGATTGCTTAGAGTATTTCGGTCAAAACAATGATAAAGGTGTCGAATAGCACCGCAATACTCTTTTACCCGGAGACTGTTAAGGAAACTGAGGTAATGCTGAAAGAATCAATTAATGCACTGTAGTTCAGTACTGAGGATACGGTGAATACACATTACTTACGGCTTCAGCTAAATCGGGATGAGCCGTTAAAATCTCCCGAATTTGATGTTGCAATTGAGCCGGTGACATTGCTTCTTTCTCATTGCTCTGAATGAGAGCCGCTTGCTGAGAAATAAAATACTCCGCTTGCTTATGTGACAAGTGGTTTTTCATTTCGAGTTCGTTGCTATTAATAAATAAAATAGAATAATAAAATTATAATTAAAGCATTTTTTAAAGCTACCTGTAAGTAACTCACTCGGCATCAAAGTGCTCGTTACTGCTTTTGCTTCCGTTTGTTTTCATCATTTCTGACGACGATTCCAACGATTTTTCTGAGTTAGAAGCTTCGTAATACAGCTTAAAATTTCTGTACAGTTTTGTTACTTGACTGAAAGACATCTTATCAAAAGCCAGTAACATTCGACGAAGAAACAGACCTGCGAAAGCAAACTATAAGAAAAATGTTTTCAATTGTCATTAAGAAGTAAAATTTTACCAATGACGCTGGACTTATGCACGACTGGAACTGCCAATGAAGGATCAACCATCAAAATTTCAACCGACTGAATGTGCTCCATGAAACCAGCTACACTTTCTTCATATAAATCTCGCATCCTGACAACATGGAAAACGTTAGAAATTCCAAAAATACTACGCGTAATACGTGCTTGTTCGTACTAACTTGTTTTGAAATAACTGATGAAATTTCGGTGTGGTCGTTTGTTGAATAACAGCGCTCATTTCTTTCAACGAAATATCTGGTGCCTACAAACGCAACAATTTTTTTGTTAAAATGTTATAAGCTTAAACAAATATAATAGCGTACCTGAATAAATTTTAAAGTATTTAGAGCAATACTTCGAGTTTGCTTTTTTGAGTATTCGTTGACATCCTCCTCGGGTACTTCAGCATTATTGCGATGTTTGTTTATAATCATGCAATATTCCTTAATCATTACCAACAACGACACTTTGTGGGGCGTTACGGTTTCCTTTAGTTGTTTTTTACCCGAAATTGCAACCAAATTATTCAGCATGTCTGTACAACAGGTAGACATTTTCCCTCGCGAATCAGCTGAAAACAAGTCAAATTCTTCGCCAAGCCATGCCAAGGCGAAAGCGCCTCGTGGTGGCCATTGTGGAAAACATTAAGCTACAGCGCTCGTGACGGGAGTTAGTGAAACTGTCTCGAGACAAAGGCGCTTCGCAAATCGAAAGACAGACGAAGGTTTTTAACGCGATTATCAAATTCTGTTTTTTCATTCTAAAGTATATCGCGATCTATGCTAAACGAGATAGTAAAATTGTTCGGGTTCAAAAGATAATCGAAGAAATATGCAGGTTAATGGAGAACCTTCTGAAGATCAAGTTTCTGATAGAACGGTTTGCAACTCTCCAATTATTTATCGTCTCAATTTACCACACATTTTTCAAGCATGATCACAATTTTCTACGATATAGCTTTGCACCGCACGATGTTACCTCAGAAATATTCTCAGCGGAATTGCGTTGTTCGGTATAAGTGAGTGAAGTACTTGTATAATCAGTCGATTAAAATGCTGAGTGCTCACACACTTTTTCCCATAATGAATAATACTGTACAGGTTTCTCCGCTGTTTATTTCGCCCAGTTACCAGCATTAAAGCGAATATCCGCAGTTCCAATTAAACCAGAGATGCGTCTCGTTTTACCCACTCTGATGTCTTCGGCTATCGGTTATACAGTAACCACGCACAAAATCAACACTTGTCACCTGAAACACCTGTGTCAAGCCAATCGACCTTTACCGCAAAAATAAATTTAAAAACTGAGTTATGGTGTATTAAGATCGTTTATTTCTAAAATGAATAATATTTTCGTCGTCGGCGACAAATAAATATTTTGTAGATTAACCCTAAAAAAAAAATTCGAGTCGTCCCTTTAATCGATGACAACAGCACAACATCGTTCCCCCTTACGCCTCGATGGCGCCTCGGAATTGACTCGATGAAACGAGAAAAAGTTCGACCTCGTTCAGACCACGCAAACGTAAAAGGAGAACCGACTCAACATTCAGTCATTCTCGCTTAAAAAAAAAAAACACAAAAAAAACATTAGTCATCGCCAGCGGATCGAGATAAGGAAATCAAAGCAACGACGGAACTCGAGTGCAATTCCAAGTGCGGGTATTCACCGCACAAATTTGTCAAATTATTACTAAATTAAATAATAAAAATTTTCCTAGAAAATAACTGGGGATTACCGCAATCTCGAAGGAAGCCCAACCCGGTCTCGCCCTCTATGAATTGCCATCAAAAGTAAACGAAAGACGCTGAATCCAATCGATCTCCCAGCATCCTCGCTAAAAGATAACATCATCTTTAAACACTATTTACTCATACTTACTCCATTTGCACTCGTACAAAATTAATCAATTCCAGCTTGATTTTTAACTCGCGCCTATCCATCTCGTTATCGATCACCTTTAAACATTCTCCGGTGACATATTCACCCAGCGACAGTCTTGTCACCGGCACGTGAATTGTGAGTGCGGCTGAAAAACAACCGCAAACACTTTTCGTTGCGAAAATTGCCTTCGGGTGTCCGTGGTGCCCTTATTCAGAAATTTCGGCGTAAAATGGCTCAGACCCATTGCTCCTTAGCAATTAGTATCCTGGGGAGACGAATCTATTTTCCTCCGGGGAAGGAAAAGAAGGATGAAAGAAAAGAAAGGGGAAATAAAAAAAGGGAAAGTGAGGAACGATGTCGTCGAATAACACCACCACCAACGACGAGTCTGAAAAAAAGAGAGTCAGTCACTGATAAAATAAAATAAATCTTTACGAAAAAAAATTATTCTTTTCTACGATGGATATGTGTGGGGTAAGGACGTTTAGTGTCGAATGAGAATAAATAAATCTCGATTAAAATAGAAATTTAACATAATTACCCCATTTCGTTAAGTACCTAAACCACCTAAATAAATTTTCTCCGCAATATTTCGTCGTTATTTTTGACGTGAAAGGGTATTTTAATTTAGAGTAAATAAACACGGGTAAAAAAATGTGTTTACTGCTGTTACCGCGAGAGGGGGATGGGGTCGCTTTAAAAGGGTCGGTCTGGCGTTCGGTCGAGTGCGCGTGCACAGAGCACATCGAGTCGGGGCGAGGACCAGTCGGTGCACGAGATTGTGGTTGTGAAGGAGATTCACCACCGATTTTAAATCGTAATTATCTACGTGTCCTTGGTACGTCGAGATGGCTAGCGAAAAAGAAGCCGAGCAGCAAGAAACTCAGCAGCAGGAACAAGCGGCGGCCAACAATCAGCAGCCCGCCGCTCAACAGGCGACCGACGCGGCGAGCCCGCCGGTCGCATCGCCGCAACAGACGCAACGTCCACGGCCAAACGTCCACAAAACGGACTACGAGCAAGATGTGGTTTACTTGTACCAATTTACGAGAAGCCCCGTCGTCGGCCCGTCCATTTCGCCCTTTTGTGTCAAGGTGGAAACGTGGCTCAGAGCAGTAGGACTGCCTTACGAGGTAAGAAACGAAGGAAAAATCGATAATCACGGGCTAGAGGGGGGTGGGAAAAAAGAAAAGAAATCATTCGAGTCGAACGAAAAACTAAACCGCTAATCACTACCCAAACACCTCAATTAATCACTCAGCATTCAATCGATCGATCGATCGATGTTAAATCAATTGGATTTGTACCTAACGATCGACCGAGCCGAACAAAGCCCCTTTTCCCCGGCTGAGCCGCTCCACCAGCTGCGCCGAAGGGGCGGTGCTCGTCGAACCCTCCGCTAAAATCCCCGTTATAATAAACGAGGTAAACTTTGACACACCACAAAGAACCATTGAATCGGAGTAGCGAATCATTCGCATTGTTACGCGTGAATAGATCGAAGTCTCGTTGCGCGGATCAGATGGCCTACAAATACAAAAAAAAAAAATATTAAAAAAAAAGTGTCAAATGACTGCGAGGCGAAAAAAAAAAATAATACCATTCATCAGCGCATAACACTCGCTATAACAAAGAAACGCAATCATCAGCTGGTCAGTGCCCCTCGCCGTCAACCCCTACGTCGTGACCCCCGCAGCATCCCGCCATTCCAGTTTCGCCGTGCCCCCTCCCTCGTCGAGCCGCGTCCTCTCCTCATCCTCGCTGATTCAGACGCGAGGAATTTGCCTCAGCCCCCGGGCAACGAGTCGGCGGGACAGCTGCACTCGATCCCAGTCCCTCCCTTTCCTTTCGGGCAGCAGGTAAACACCACCCTTCCTCGGGCCGAGCGTCCTTGGGCGGTGGAATGTCTTCCTCCGCCTCTCTTTTCACAAAGATGTTTGGCGGACGATAAACAAAGCGCCGCCATTCGAGGAGGATGCGCAACAAAACCAAATCGAATAAAAACCAGCCGGACCCTACTTTTTTTTTTTTTTCTCCGAAGAAAAGAATTTTTTTTTTGCATGAGAGAACGCGGTTTAGTTTACTGGGTACAAAGAGAAAAGCGAGGCATTCTGTTTAAGTTAAAATGCAAATGTAAGCAAACTGGAGCTAAGTTTAAACTATAAGTCTACGCATAAATTCAATGGTTGTAAAGGCCAAGGCTGACTAAACGGGGTCATCTGATAAATTAAAAGTCCCAGCCCCACCCTTTCCACCCCCGCGGATACGACACAATCGTAGTTAAAAACCATTATCTCGCAACGACAAAATATCTCGGACTGCGCACGTGAATGAAGATGACGACGGCGTCCGTCGGTTTATCATTCCCGCGGTATCAGTCAGCGTACGAGTGCGCGTGATTCGCGTACGGTTAATCCCCGTTCTAATCATCCTTATCACCAACCGTTGACCCCTACCATCCGCACTTATTTCAGCGAGAGAAAATTCGAATTATTCGAGTTGCGTACGTAGTATCGAGTTGTAATCCGCTCAATTATGAGTCAGCTCAGGGATCGACGTTAAACCCAACCGAGTATTTGTTTTGTGATTCGGGGGAAATAATTTGTTCCAATTGGACAGCAAACATTACTCTCTCCGCTGTACGCTCCTCGCGACGAATGATAACAACGCTCTTATTCCCGCTAGACTGAAATAGACGCCACGGTCGAGGGATGGAGGAGAGGGAAGGATATCTCCGGATATTGAAATATCCTTTTCCCTTTCCCAGTCTAGAATCCCAGAATGAACTTCACTTCCGCTGCCGCTGCGATTCCATGTCGGAAAATCGGCGCAAAGATCGAGCAAAGGTCTCCCGAATACCAAAACTCGCTTACCCGCTTGACAACCCAACAAAAAATTTTTCTCATTTTTTTTCCCTCTTTTCTTTCCCCCCTCTTTCTCCAGACACAAAATGTTGAAATATGCATCGTGCGTTCTTGCCCCTCGACTCGAGATATTTAATTTTTAAAAGAAAGAAAAAAATCTTTTTTTTAAAGAGAAAAACAAGAAGAAACGTGGATGGAGGGAGGGGATTTATGACCTTTGGCGACCTTCAGAAAAATAGCGAGACGGAATTAGAAAACAATTTATTAGTCGGTTAAAGGGTTGGGTTGGAGAAAGATGAGGTAATAACGTGGGCGTAGACCGACGTTTTATTTAAAGTCCAGTGGAGAAAAATTAATTTGTCCAAATGGAGAGAGAGTGAGGGGTTGAAATAATAAAAAAACAGGGGGAGGCCACATTCCGATTTCATCTCGATAATGATATCGGGTGAAGTATGTGGGTTTTAATCGCGGGTAGCGACGAATAAAAATATCCGTTTACGATTGTCCGAAGTTGGTTTTAATTTCACTTCCTCCATCAACGTCGATTGAATTGGCGTTTTCGAATTCCTCCCTCGCATATTCACGCATTCTAATCACGTATTTACAGAACGTCGACCACAGAATGAAGTTCAAATCCAAAAAGGGTCAGCTGCCCTTCGTCGAACTTAACGGCGCCGAAATCGCAGATTCTGACGTCATCGTCAAACAATTGGGACAACATTTCAACAAGGACTTGAACGCGGGATTGACCGCCGAACAGCGAAACATCAGCCACGCCTTCATTTCCATGTTGGACCACCACACGGCATGGTGAGTTTACCTCGAGTACTATTTATAAAAATAACATAAAACTGAGTTAGAAAAAAGAAATAAAAGGTAGAAACAAAAGAGCTCAGGTGAAAACAAAAGCGGAGTAGGAAAGAAAGAGAAATGTCAGAGTGGCAGATCAATATAAAAAAAAATTGTAAGAAAAGGAATCCTCGCCAACGGTGCTCGTGGCGAGTTGAGCGGAGTAAGAAAGAAAGATGTTGACAGCTAAGAAGGAAATGTTAGTTGGTTGTAGAACCGAGAAATGGGCCAAACGCCGCCTGGGGGCTGATGCGAGTTAACATTCCCGGTCCCTTTTCCTTCCCACCCTCTCTAGCCTCCATCTTTGGGATGCTGCGTGCCATAGCAACGGAGAGAACCCATTCGGGAATTGTAGGTTGGGAGAACTGCGAAGATACGAACGACCGAAAACGAATTTCAAATTCAAACGCCGATTCGCATCAACGATACACTGGGCACGCTACTGTATTAATGAATGCTGAAGCAACGTTATTATAATTTCCATCCACACAATGGCGACCACAAAGGCTGGAAAGCACGTTTTGCAAAATCAAACCGACATCTGGCAATTTTAAATGCAACCCCATACTAAAGAAAAGAGATAGGGTGACAGCAGGCACGTGCCATTTGACTGGTCGCAGACCCTAAAATTCGCCCCTTTTAGCATCCGGAGTCTTGTCCTCTAACTTGGCTTCATATTTTTTCTGTTTTAAGGAGATTTTTTTTTCTTACTCGCGTAAAGACGGTTCAAGGACGAATCTAGTTAGAAAATTAAAAGAAATGTTGAGGAGGAGTTTTAAAGACAAAAAAAAATTTCGAGTGAGAAAGTACCGAGTGAAAAGATGATGGAGCATTTGTTTACAGAGCGTTGGACGTTGGGTCGAGGATAGTGCACTTCTCGTGTGAAGTGGATGATGCGTGAGAGTGTAAAAACCCTGATCGAGTAAACACAAAAAAATACGAAAACACTCCATTTCGTCCAAAATCCAATGATCTTCTCTCACTTAGAGCGACGTCTGGGCGACACGCATATGCGTGCGGATTCGTCATAATTCGAACCGTTTCCCGTCGTGCTTCGAGCGGGGCGGTGACCAGGTTATCTTCTCAGTTCACTTTCTTCCAACTAACCGATATTTCAAAGAGGATATTGGCCAAGACGAGTTAAATTCCTTTTGTATCGCTATTGTTCTCGTCAGAAGCACCGCTTCAACGATCGTTGTTTAGCAATAAATTGCCAGTCACGCGAGACGAGATCATATGTACGTGGAAAAGAAATAATGGCACGGAAAAATGTCTAAAAACAAAGAAAGAAAGAATGAAAACTTCGTGCTATAATTCTATTTCTAATTCTTATTTCTCGCTACATAATAATTATTTTTTATCTCGTTTCACCGCGATTTTTTCGTTGGTCAGTTTGCGAAGTACGGAAGTTGACGACAACCTGTAACCGAGTTAGTCACTCATCCGAATTTACGTAAACGAAAACTAAATCCTGTAAACGTGAATCATTAGCATTGAGGAAATGCTTCCTCTCTTTCACCGTGACCTGAATATAAGCAGAAAAATGAAAGGTAGCAAAGCAAAACGGTCACACAAAACTCAAGGCTAATTTATTATACTACAATCTCAACGAGCACAAAAGCAAACCCACTCGGAAATTTTTTGATATTTTTTAAAACTAGTTTGTTGCGTGTTCAAGGATCGACAAAGCGTCGCGAAAAACCGAATAGAAAACGAAAATCTCAATGTCAACATCGACGTCATTGCGATGCCGATAAGACTCGCCCCGGTGCAATTGCATTACAACCCACATTTCAACAAACGCCATCTTGCCTCTATCGATCTCCTCCTCGCGGTTGCCAAGCAACGCGGCACGCTGAGGAGAATAAATTCGACGAGAAGGAGCGCGTTTCTATGACGACGGGAGTCTGCAGTGATGGAGACATTTCTTCGCTTTTGTCTACGCTGAGCTTTGCAAAAGACGGAAAACACGCACGCCCACCTACTCGAACGCGATGGAACTCATCCTCAATTACCACCCCTAAAAAGAGGAAAAAAAATTCAGTTTTATCTTCTTTCTTTTTTTTTTATCTTACTCTAAATGAATTTCCTAATTTTACTCTCGACTCTCTTTAAAAACGCGGTATTTTTCCACGTACGGATAAAAATAAAATATGAACCTAGGAAAATTGAATTTGGTAGAATAGAATAGATCCTCTCCGCTCTGAGCGTCGTTTTATAAGTCGTTATCAATTTACGAGAGAGAGAGAGAGAGATGAGTAAAACATTCGATATTGAGAACACGAGTGATCAATTGAAGATGGGGAGGGATGAGAAGGAGTTATTCAATGCACCCGTCTCTTTTGTTATTTGGCGGGATGAAGGAAGCGTAAACAAGTCTTAAGCCATAAAGAGAAACATGATGGAAATACTAAAAGACTTCGCTCCGATGGACTCATCAAACTCTATTTCGTCTGTTACATTGTAGGGTTTATCGCTGGTGGAGATACAACTACCCAGCCAAATTCATGAAGTCTACCAAACTCAATATTCAGCACATGCTCAACTCCAAGATTCCAACGCCCATTTTGAATTTCGTATTTAAACTCAAGTTTAAAGGGGTAAGTTTGCATATTTGTTTATCTTTTTTTTATCGCTAATCATTCGTAAACTCGTTTTTTTTGTGTCTTCTATTAAACCGAGCACTTTGCCTAACGACGCATTAATCAAACGTATTTTCCACTCGCTCAAATAATTTCCTTTTTCACCCTCTACTGAGTATTCAATGTCAATCCAAAGACAGTTTAATTTTTTGTCTTTTTTTTCTCCCATCTCGAGTTGGCTGAACTCATCCCCTGGTTAATGAAACGAGTCGTTTAATCGCAAACAAACTCTAAACAAAAATATCATTAAAAAAAAAAATTACGCTATCGAACCTACTCTTCTTCGGTTATTTATTTTAACATTTTCCCCACTTAAATATTACGTTATCTAGAAAAAGAAGGGAGCTGTAAGCCAAGGTATCGGCGTCCACTCACCGGAGGAGATCTACGACTTCGGCAAAGAGGACTTGCTCGCACTCAATGATTTTCTCGGAGAAAAATCATTCTTCTTCGGGGACGAGCCTACTATGGTAAGAACAGAAAATTCCACTTCAATTTCGTACGCATTAAACTTTTAGAGTAGTTCTGAATACATAAATAATAATAAAAAAAATACAACTTACTCGCGAAACGACGACATTAATGCGACGTCGTTAGTCGAGAAAATGGCGGCGCACTCGGAGTGTAATTTACAACGACAAAATGTCGCGTATCGTTGTCAGAATTTTGTGTGACGAGTTAATACTTTTAAACGGTGCGTAGTTAACCGTAATTTCTACTTAATTTACCGTCTTTTGAGAGGATTACTGTAGATCGTTCGGTCGTAAAAGATATAAGTTGTAGATGACAGAAATCTTTTTCTATTTATTTCCGTGACAGTTGGATTGCGTCGCGTTCGCTAACTTGATTCAGTTTCTTTACGTCGTCGAAGTGGAATTTCCGCCCAAGACGTTCTTAGAGGCGGAATGTCCCAAATTGGTGGAACTGGTGGAGAGAATCAAAAATCGTTATTGGCCCGATTGGGAAGAAATTTGCCAGTCGCTGGACCTTAACACTCACCTGCCTAAAAAACAACCCGACGACGATGAAAAGAAAGAGAAGGAAGCGGATCAAGAAAAAACTGGCAGCGCCGCTGACGAGAAAGATCGCGACTCCGAACCCGAGAAGGAGAAGGTAGAAAAGGACGAGAAGGAGAAGGAAAAAGATAAAAAGGAATTGGACGAAGGCGATAATAAACAAAAAGAAGGAGCCCAAGAGAAAATGGAGGAAAATAAAAAGGAGTAGAAAGTGGAAAAACGATCGATAAAACGTTTGATAATTTTTGTTACAAAAAAAAATAATAAAACGAGGAAAAAAAATCCAAATCTCCCCCAAAAAAATTTCTTTGCCAGTCGATTTAAGAAAATAACTAAAATAAAAAGATATAAAATAAAGGACTGGATGACACAACGAGAAAGTTAAAAAATAAATAATTCCACACTTAAATATCACAACTGTACCTTTTTCCAATACACGAACTGAATTAAATTCCGATTAAACGATACGATAAAAAATACTCTGTCTTATTAGGAGACACAACTTAACGAAATGGGAAACAACTTTTTTTGTGGACGAAAAACAATTTCAAAGTCCCCTCATCGACGAGCCCTGTGATAGTCTGTCTCTGTGTTTGTGCTCACATTTTGTGCTTTCTTGTCTATCACAGTTTTACCCCCACAGAAAAAAAAAATCGTAAAACAAACTTTGGTATTTGTTTTCCTATAACGAATTTTCCCCCACCAAAAAAATAAAAATAATTAATAAAATTCAATTTTTCACAATGTTATTCGTAAAAGAGGGTTTCTAAGTTGATTTTTACAACGAAAATAAAAGAGGACAGGTTTTTTAAATTAGCTTCGAAGTACATTTGAAAAATGCCAAAGTTTAATAAAAATCGCATTTATCCCGTGGTTTAAAAAATAAAATATTTAAAAGGAAGAAAATATGGCATTTTGAAATGAATTAAATGTTACAGCTTACACCCAAAGAAACCGTTGATATATAGATTATTATATACGACAACGATTTTGAGATGAAACAAGATTTTAAAAACAAACGAACAAAATTTAGAAAATAAATTTTTTTTTGGTTGTATTCTGTAAAATGTAAAAAAAGAGAAAAAAACCAAAAAAATTAATAAAATAATTGCACTAACCATTGCTTAGAGTAAAGGAAAAAGAGAGAGCTTTGTATGAGTGTATAGTTTTAGAGCTTTTCACTATTAGGTAAAAAAAAAAATTTTTTTTGCACCATGTAACAACCTCCCTGCCCCTTCCTCCCTCCAAAAAAAATAAAAAATACACCGCCCACTCTTTTAAAAAAAAAAAGCCAAAAAAACTTCCGTTACATTACATTTAACGCGCCATCCAAAAATAAACGAAAATTAAATCCCATCTTCATCAGTGTAGCAGCCATTTTTGTGTGTATCTGTAAGATATAGCACTGAATTTTTTTTAAATATTTGTACAATAGCGAGAAACAATTGTAGAAAATCAGCTGCGAAGAGATCTCATCTACGAAAAGATAAATTCAGCTGTTGTATTTACAAATATAATAACAAAATGGCGTAAGAGCCCGTAAGCTCTTTTTTTGGTAGTTTGTATTTCACTTTAATGGAGTTGTTTTTGTTTTTTTAAAATTTTTGGCAACATTTGCTCAGTTACCAATTCGTTTTTGTTCTTGCTAAAAATATTATAAGTATAATTATTAGTGTTATGTATAATTTTAACACCGTTCAAAACAGCGCACAAAAATTTCTTAAACCAAAATCTTTTGTCAATGGTAACAAAAATCTTTTCGTCAATTTTTGTATCGTCGTAGGTGGATTTGTATTTGGTTTTTATTTATTATACTAATTTTTTTCTTATTTCTGTTTTGTAAAAACAATTTTTTTCTTCAGAAAAAACAAAAAGTGAAAAAAAAAATTTGTGACGCGTCTTTTTTTATTATTTTTAAATATACTCGCGCTCCAGCTCTTTGTAATCTTGTACACACATTGAGAATAGACTGAAATTATTGTAACGATGAAGTCAATCCACGACTGCTTTGTAGTCTTATAACGAACGAAATAAATTTTAAAATCTTTACATGTTAAAAAAAAAAAAAGTGTCGAAATTTGTTAATTAAGGAACTAAATAAAAATACGAGAGATTAAACTCTTCATTAAGCGCTTTATTAATATTCTACACAAATTCACAAAAAATAAAAATACCGAAGTACTGTAGTAGTAAATTACAAATTGAACTCGACAACACAAAGTTAATCACAACATTTTACACAACGACAACCAAAAAAAAACAAAAACAAAAAATCAAGAGTGAAAAATCGAAATTCACATTAAATCGAGCAAATATACACAAATTGATTTTTCACACTCGAAAGAGGTTAAAATTTAATCTGCCTAGGGTTAATAAAAACAAAATTGCACGAAAAAAAATATTAGTGTAAAGTATTTTACAAATATGTGGTAAAAACCAACGAGTAAAAATAATTTGCAAAATGGAAATTCTATTAAAGAAACGCCTTTTTAAATTCTGACAAGCGAAATTACAACGTACAAAAAAGAGGTCGAAAGATAAATTCATGGTTTGTTGCATTTACAAATGTAAAACGAGACCAAAAAAAATTAATGTTCCGCTATTACGAGTATAATTACTCAAAACTGAAATAATAAAATATTTTCAACGAGACACAAACTGCGGTACAACACATTCGGTCGA
>JAQIWS010000860.1:0-15095 GCA_034696085.1 Stigmatogaster subterranea | reverse complement strand
CAGTGAGCTGTTGACTAGCAGTCATTGATTGCTCAGCTTTTCCATGTCCTGGGTGTGCCTGAAGACTGTACTGGGATTTGGGCAGCTGACATGCAATCAGAGCTCCAGCTCTTCCACGTCCTCGTGGTGACTTCCCACCTCTTCCTCCTCTTCCTGCAGCTTCATCTTTCTTTGGAGGATTGGTACAACTAGTGGACATGTGACCATACTGATCACATTTGTAGCATTTTGGCTTGCTTCTACAATCTCTTGAGAAATGTCCACCACGCCCACAGTTGTAACATGTCTTATCACTTCTAAAGTTGTTGTGCTTCTCCTTAATTCTGTATGCTGATTCACTATTTGAAATCTTCTTTTCATCTTTCTGCTTCTTTGACTTTGACTCGTCATTGCGCATCTCATCTCTCAGCTTCACCATAGTTGTATCATCTTTTCCTCTCAGCATACGTGTGGTGATTTCAAATTCAGATCTAACACCCCTCATTGTAAAGAAAATTAGCTCTTTCATATCAATATTTCTTCCAACTTCAGCACATTTTGTAAATAGGGCTTCAGCTCTATTCATGTAATCATCTACAGTCTCATCTTTACCCATCATCATTTGAGTAAGCTCACCCAAGTACTGCATCTTTAAATCTTCTGTTTTTCCTGCCATGTTGGCAGATACTGTTGCCCATAACGTCTTAGCATTCTTGATTTGTGTGTATCTAAGTACTTGAGGTGCACTCATTGTATTAATCATCAATCGTCTTGCTGCAGCATTCTTGTCATCCCAATTGTTCCAAACTTTCTCAATACGATTAAAATCATTTTGTCCTGCAACTCCCCTTGGTGGTTCCTCAATATCTAACACACCTTTCCATAATTTCTTCCCTCTTAATTCACTTTCTACTCTGGATGCCCATAAAAAGTAGTTTGTATCATTTAACTGTTCAATATGAAATAATCCGCCTTCCGCCATCTTGGATTCGTCTTTTTTCTTTATTTTTGAAAGAAACTCTACTCACAGTCTTTGAATTCGTCTTTGTGGTGTCTTCTGTACTGCCTAGGAACAAATTCGAATCACTAAACTTGGTTGTTGAGCCTTTTTCTTCAGCTAAAACCACGTTTTTCACTCGCGATGTCGTCTCACGTGCTCGCGTCGTCGCTTCGCGCACTCGCGGTGATCCCTCGTCGTCGCCTTTCGTCTCACAAAGTTCGTTTTTGTACTCACAAGCAGTCCAACCACGCTCTGCTACCAGTTGTTGAATATTTGAGTGTTTGTGATGAGTTTCTGGGTGTTTTTCACTCAATAATCCAGACGTCTTTTTCATAGAACACACAAACGGTCGCCATCTTTTATTACACTACACATACTCTCGTTACACAAACATAACTCCCCCTATTGACATTTGTCGTCACTTAATACTAACTTAAAATAACATAACAATTATAACTTCGATTATAATTATTCGTTATTTTTCAGTGCAATTCAATGAGTGACTGAAGTTAATAAATGAGTATATTGTTGCGTTTTATTTTGTATTTTCTACTGTCCATAATATTCACATTTTATTTAACTCCTTAGTTTCCCCCTCCCAAGCCCCGCACAAAATTGAATCTTTGTACCTAATTTAAAATTTTCTTCAACCAACCCGAATAGAAGTTTTTATTCTTTGTCAGAAAAATAATAACCGTTTCGACACAAAATTTTGTTTGATAGACTTAGCAACGAATAGGTAATTCAAATCTGTTTGACCGTCACCGTCGCCGCTTTTGTGACAGAAATAACAACGCTGCGTTGTGATGTATAAGCAGGAACAATAACTCAACGCCGCTTATTGATTTGTTATGTCAATGAGATTCACATCTGTTGACCGTGTCTATTTAATTTACAAAACTCGGTAAATTTCTACTTGTACAATTACGGTACCATAGTATTATCACAATTGTCCTATTTTGCGCACACGTCGTATTTAGCTGAATACGAGAAATTTAAATTTTTCTATTTAAGCTACTCTGGTTTTACTATAAAAAATGCCCACTCTTACCACGCATTTCGACCTTCATTATGCAACAAAAAAAAAATATGAAAAAAAATGTCAATTTCTACCTTTCCTCACACGATGTTCTCAAATGTTACAAAAACGTCACGTTGTGACGGGCGACCTTGCACGCTCCGACGTGGTGGCATATCACGCGCGCAATTTAAACTTTCAAAACCTCGCGAGGCCGTGGAAAAGCGCGGTGAAACGCGAGGAAGCCCACTGCCGCTCCACCGTGGGTATTGCCGTGAAACAACGTTGCGCGCACAAATGGAGTCACAAACAAATTTCCTGATATCTCGAATTTATTCTCTCATCTCTCGATAATAAACAATATTCACTCACAAAATCACTCATCTCGGTATCCAATTCTGTTCCCGTAACCTTATCATAATTTGCTGGAAGATTAAGTTTTCGTTTCGTAGGCTTAAAAACCGTATCCCGCAAGCCTAAGTCGAGTTCGCCATAGTTAATCTCGCCCCCGGGGGATTAACTCACTTTCATACGTTCGCCTCGGAATCTTAGTCCCGAATCTCCCGAATTAATCTCGTCACCAAGTTTTATTAATTATCGCACCTGATGATCAAATAAAAAATTAAAAATTACACTACCCCTACAATTAATCAACTCGTTCTAACGCGTCTGCTCGCACGTTACAACGTTATGTACAGCCAACATTCTATGATTGCATAGATTTTCCACAAACGATCTGGTAATAAATTTATCATCATCCAAATTGCAGTTTAGAATTTTCTTCCGTTCCTTATTAATCCGATTATTCTACGAAATGCTTGACAATCTCTTTTTAATTTTGACTTTAAGTCAAACTATCTACTGCTACACTCTGCTGATGGTTGTTCCTAGACTTGGCCCCAGTTCTCTCTACAATGTTTGGATTATTGCTTTTAAAGGTACAGAACATTGAAAATTGTTGTGTAATTACTTGTACAGTGACGATTCTAATTAAACACAATTTGTTATTTTATTGGATCATCCTAGGATTTTCATGGTATTAGGAAGTTGCAACGAGGGGCGCGAAACTATGTATTCTTTGTGGTGGGCAATAGGAAACATTCCGACATGTAAGTAAAGAAATGGCAGCGTTTTTGGAATGAAATCAAGACGATTTAGACATGGCCTGCATTTCAATGGGTATAGATATTAAATTTCGAGTATCAATTCAGAATTATTTTCTTGTGGGATTTGAACTTCAGGTTCACTCATTGAGCAAGAAAAAGGCCTTTTTTTAATTTAAAAAAAAATAAAAAAGCCTTTTTACAGATTGATTGCAAGGTTTATAAAAATGTTGGTTTTGGTCACAGAACGACTGATGAGCATGATAACTCACGTTGGATTAACCGTTTACAAGATGATCACTTTGATTTAAGCTTTACCAGTTCTCGACTAAAATAAAATTCATAACCTTGAGCAAGTAACACAGAAATTGCAACAAATAAGTTGTTATTGTTGATCAATCTTATATTATTGTGTAATAATATTGCCGTCACACATCGCCAGCTAAGAATTTATTGTTGCAAAAGATCGTCAAGATGGCAATAGCTGAACTTAACATTGTGTCCAATAAATCGAAAAGAATATAGTTATGATGATGAAGGGGAACCTGACTCTAGTTAAATAATTGAGTCGTAAATTAGTAAACATTCAGATACAAAATCAAATGGTGTCAACTGATGAGATACCACACGTTTTCCCCTTTAATCCTTCTTAAATATTGTTTACACATTCACGCGCGTCGTGTATGACTGTTGAGTGACTGTCGAGATGAATCAGTATCTGAAATGCGGTAATTTTCTGTATTGTGGAAATTTTTGTTAAATTTATCTCGATTTTTTTGGATTTTCTGCATCACTATATGAAAGTTTGAGTTTGAAATTTATGATGAAATGGATGTTTTATTACATCGATGTTGTCTAACTCAAAGGTAAATTTAGCAATTAATAACATACCGTAACTACATTGTAAACATTTTATTTACTCCTTTGACATTCTAGATAATTATAAATGTTTGCTCAATCTGGTAACGAGTATACGTCTTTACATATGAATTTCCAGAAAATTTACAAAGTTTTCGTTGTAAAACATCAGCTACTCACTTGCCGTTGCAGTTAATATTTGTTACACGAATCTTTCCTGCAATGAATCCAGACGTTCTTTTTCTATGCATGGTATTAGTAGAGCGTTATGACGGCACAGTAGCTTTTCTGATGCCGTTTTTGTGGATTATTTCCAAAGCGTTGAGAGTATCTCCTGAAGCCACCGATATTATATTTTTACTTTTGGTACTTTTCGCCCACTTTCAACGCGTTTTGGCTGTAATTTTGCCCCTTACATTCGTAATAATTAAGTTTATACGATATGCTATTGGAAATTCTCTCTGGGAACGTATTAGTTTTTTGTCAAGGAGTCGTCAAGAAGTAATTCGATTTAGAGATTCTCGATCAAATATTTGGACTTTCACACTTGAAAATCAATGAAGCAAGAATGGTCAATTTTTGCGAATATTACGAATTCTGTAAAATATTAGGAAATGTCAGTTAAAGTACTTTTTATCAAGTACATCAACGTAATTAAGTGGTGCATATAAAAATTTACTTGTAGATATTGAAGAAAACTGGTAAGAGAATAAAATAAAATTCAGTGACTGTTGTGGGAAGATATTTTATTATTACATCAACAGATTTTGCTAACTTAGCACATAATATAATCGACGTTTAAAATTTCCAAATATTATTTCAAAATGGTGTAACATGTTACTCGCAATGAGATAACGTTTGAATATAGAACAAATTTTCCGGGTTCTCAGTATTCTTGGATTATTTTAACTGTTCTTGGACGTCAAAATGAATCAACGATGCAACCTACATAATTACGTGAGTTTTGTAGGAATGAACATTTTTCATGCTGAAGAATTAGGAAAATGTTACGTGAAGCGTGAATTTAAAAATTTGTGTTTTTATTTTTGAAATTATTTTTTTTAATCGGATAAATTGTCTGTCACTGCAAATCTATATTGTTTCCCGGGATTTTTGACAGAAAAATAGGCATGTAATTAAAGTATTTTTTTGTATACTAGACCCAGTCTATGATGATTTTTGATTGTAGGGAGGATGGGTACTAATGATGTAGATGGCGTCATCAGTTTGGAATATCCAAAACTCGTCATTTTTAAAATATTCCGACTGTCAGCAGGTGAAATTGAAGATTGTGTCTCGTGAATGACTCAAATAACTGTGCAAATTTTGGTCCAACCACTTTGAAAGCCACGCCTATGTCATCATCACCAAGAATGGCTGGGTCGTCTCATCCAGTGACGACGCGCGACGATTTTGGGGTGGGTGGATGCAATTTGAAGCAAATGTTTGATGTCGTAGTATATGGACAGCCCTTTAAGGACACGGGCGAGGAGTGAACTGTCACAAGGGTCCACTACATCCACGGGTTTTTACAATTTTTTTTTACTTGAAGGTGGCAGAAATGTGTCCACTACAAGCGGAATCCACCTTAACCGAGGGCACCGAACACAGGTCGAACCTCGTTATATCAAACACTGTAAATTTCGCGATACTGTACAGCGAATTAAAATTTTTATTAATTGCTCAATTCTAACCACATGAAAGAATTTCGTTATAACGAATTCCCGTTGTAACAACAAATGTGCCGCCCCTTAGAGTTAGCTACAACGAGATTCGACCTATATAAAAATTTTGTGTGATGTTCTTGCTTGAATCTTGTGTGATGTTCTTGCTTGAATCTTGTGTAATGTTCTTGCTTGACTTAACTTAGGATCTAATTAATTTTGTCAACAGTTATACCCAAACCACTTCTACAAAAACATTTTTACGTTTTTACCGTATCATACGTGCTGATCTTCGAACATCAAACAAAACTGCTGATATTCTTCCTAATTTAAATTGATTTGAATCAGTGCTACCCCTGAGCGTTACCAGCATTGCTGACATAGAAAGAAGTAAGATATAATAACTACCGCTAATTATATTCGGCTATAACTAATGTATACTTTGAAGTGATTCTTTTCCTGTGCTTAATATTATTTTTTTATCAGATCCGTGTAAAATAGACAAGTATTTCGAATGTAACCGTTATTTGCATTGGATTAGTATTGAAAAAAATCATTCACAATCAGCCGGTAAGACAGTGAAAAGATGGTTGGTTTAATATTTAATATAAGTTGTTAATACACGAAAAACTTACAGAATTCGAAGCGAATTTTTAAATGGTCGAAAAAGTCATCTTAGTTGATAGTCCTAACGATATTTTTATTTATCCATGGCAATCTGTAATTTGCAGTAAGTGAAATTTTATTACTGCGAAAATAAAAAAAAAACGGTACAGGTATTACTGAATAAAAAATATTAATTTGCTTTAATTAACAACAGACGTCGCAGTGTCTGTTGTAGTGATTAAAATATTACATCACACGGCCAAGATGGCTGAATGAAATTTGGATAGCTGTGCGTATGTTAGAGTAAGTTTTTGACTTCCCGTTGATCTGGATTCACAGTGGTGATGGGTGAAATTCAGAAATCGTATTGCCTGTTATTAAATTGCAATATTTTAAACTAACATAATAATTTAAAACATTGTAAAAATCGTAGAATTAATGCATAAAAGTTTCGCCATGTATAAATGTGACTAATATTCACTACAATTTTAGGTCGAAGCAAAAGTTCGACGTGTGTAATAAAAGTTACCATGTACGGCAGTTTTCGTCATCATGAACATTATTTGAGAAAGTATTTTAATCCTTCAGCTACCAATGAGATGACTTCGAAAGGTACCGTGAATTTGCTGTTAATTTTACCCATTTTCTTGAGTAATATTTGCATTGCTGCAAGTTGTTGTGCTTAACTACGATACAAAAATAATAAATTTAAACAGAAGTAAATAAATAAAAAAAATTAGGTTAACGCAATTTATTTTATTTGCCAAACCAAGCTTAAAAAGTAAAGAATACAGTAAATATTTTATTCCTGCTTTTTAGGTAACAAGCTTAAAAATTTTTCCCAGATGTAAGAAAAGAAATTCTTAAGGCTTGATATAAGATTAGAAAACCAGTCTGATGATTCACCTGATAATTTTCTGCCTAATATATCAGGTTTTGATTTTTTTTCAGTAGCTGTGGTATTTCTTTGGTTTCCTAACTGCCTGCCAAATTTAAAGATACTTGGTAGTTTGACTCCGAAGCTGATTTTTGGAGGTGAAGTTGGAGGCTGCTTTGCTGGAGGTTTTGCCAGTTCTTTCTTCAGAGCTTCTTTTCCAGCTTGAAAGAGTCCTGTGAGTTTGCCTTGTGCTGCAGCAGCAACATTAGCTGCCTTATTTTGAGCCTGGTTTGCTATTTCTTTTTTACCAGATTGGATGATTGTTGCCAATTGTGCTGATGCTCCTGGTTTCCCAGAATTATCGCCACCACTGTGGTTTAAAGCCTGTTTTCCGAGCTGTATAAAATTGGAAATTTTGTTTAAGCTCGCATTCGCTACTTCTTTTCCTGCTTGGAAAAGTTTTGCAGCTTCTTCTTTTGTCTGGTTTGCTGCTTCTTTTCCTGTTTGCAGCAGTTTAGCAGCTTCTTCTTTTGTCTGGTTTGCTACTTGTTTTCCTGCTTGGAAAAGTTTAGCAGCTTCCTCTTGCGTCTGGTTTGCTATTTGTTTTCCAGCACTGGCTGCTTCATTAACAATAATTTTTCCTTCATTAACGACTTGGGTTGCTGCATCTTTTGTTTCCCCTACTATTTTATTATATGTGTCATTAGCTGCTTGTTTTCCTTCTTGGAAAACATTCGTTAATTCAGTTTTAGTTTGGTTTAGAAGGTTTAATTTAATGTCCTGGTAGATGTTGGTTAACTGGGCTCGTCCTTCATCTGTTAAATCTTTTCCAGCTTGAAATAGCTGCGTAAGTTTAACTCGTTGTTCTTGGGTCATTTCCTTCCCGCCTTGAAGAATGCTCGCTAATTTATCATGTTCCTCTGTTGCTAGTTGCCTGCCTGACTCAAGGAAATGAATCAATTTTTCCTGTTGATCAAATGTTAATTCTTGACCGGATTGAAAAGCAATGATTAATTTCGCATTTTGGTCTGGGTTTAAACTTCTTCCTGTTAGCTCAGCGGCCATTGCCAATATCGATTGCATTTCACTGGTGTCAATATAAGAATCGGGAGTGGTACTTGGAAACAATTTTGCATCTGTCATTGTATCTCTGTAGTCTGCAAAATTTCTAAAATTCGTTAAAATATCTGTTGAAGTACCGGTGATCATTGATAACTCTGTTTCACTTGATGAATCAGAACATTCTTCGGTTGTTTCTGTTATAGAAGTACTAGTGGAAGAAATTGAAATACTGGTAGTTGGGAAACTATCTGTTGTAGGAAAGTTTCCTGATTCTTCAATATCATCATCCGTAGTTTCAATTAATGGTTCATCGTCTGACAATATTTCCGAACTAACTGGAGAAGTATCAGTGGCAGAAAAACTAGTAGCTATTTCTGAAAACAAGCCTCCAGGATATTTTCTCTTTTGTAGCAAGTCACTAGCTAAAGCAGTAGTTTCTGTAGTGGGACTGGTATCTTGCTTTCCAATCCCAAATTTTTCTAAAAATTGAAGAGATTTAGGTAACGCCGACGTTACTGATTGTGTTAGCAAGTCTGCAGAAATCTTGTCAGAGTGACTTACTGTTATAGCTCTACCAATAAATTGCTTTAATGGTGTGGTAGCCTCCATGTAACCACTTGTATATTCTGTTTGATCAGTGCTGGTTTGAATTGGATGTGACAAAGTAGTAGTTTCTGGGATGATATTAGGAAATTTTTTTGCAGAAGTTAGACTACTTAGCAATGGATTAATGGATGTGATTAAATCTGATTCAGTCAAATCACTAGTTCTAAAACTTGATTCTGTTTCACTCCGTTCAGCTTCTTTTGTTATAGTATTTGCCGAAAAAACATTTTCACTAATTGTAGTAGACGTTGTGTTATATTCTTGCGGAAAAGAATATGATGTGTGTTTGACAGAATCCATCAAGTGTTTAATAATATTGACCATGGTTTTTAAAAGGGGACCATTTGTTCCAGTGTCAGTATTACTACTCACATCTTGAGTGGTTGTGGTTGGCACTATAGTGGTGTTGATTATTTTAAGATTGGATTGAACGTTATTTCTTAGTTCTGGTTCATTTCTTGGTTCAGGTTCATTTCTTGGTTCTGGTTCATTTCTTGGTTCTGATTCATTTGTTGCATCCAGTAATCTAGTTTCAGCTAATAATTGTCGGCTTCTCAGCAAATAATCAGACTCTGGTGTTGGTAGTAAATTTGTGGTAACTGCAGCAACATCAGTGTTGGAATCAGCAAGTGTAGGCATTGACGTTGTGGGTGGTAATTGTGTTTTTTGCAGTATGTTTTGTATAATGGGGTAACTGATTTCTGATACAGCAGGTTCCAAATCTGTTGATGGCTTGCTTGCTGAATGGGAACCTGTTCGTAATTGCCTTACCAATAAATCTTCATTATCTGCTGCACCATTTAAATTCGTAATTGTCTGTAGTTCGTTAGCTGTAGTAGTATCAGCAGTGCTTGTCTCAGTCTCAACAACTTGTCCGGTTGGTAACCAATCGTTTGTTGAATGAGAAGCGTGAGCTAATAATCTTACTAATAAATAGTCTGTAGTAGTAACACCAAATTCAGTAACGTCATCCTGTCTGTGAACAGTGCTTTCAGTATTATCTATTAGCGATAATTCACCTTCATTTGCCAATGCCAATTCAGGAGAAAGTGAAGAGGAAGCTTGAGAAGTGTGATGTGGTAATTGTCTAATTAACAATTCTTCAGTAATTGGAGCCACATATGTCGTTTTAATTGCATATAGGTCTGAATTTGTCGATTGTGGCCCGCCTGCGTTTGCATCATCTTCATTTGTTACAGCTATGCTACTTGTGGAAATTTTATTAATTTTTTCTAATGCTTTAACTTGTAAATCATCAACTTCTGGATAATTCGTTGCAGAACTAATTCCTTCATCAGTGGCTGCTCCTCTTTTTGCCAAGTTATTGTAACTTGTAGTTTGCTCCTTAATTTGTTGACCATCAGGAGTAGTAAAATCTTGATTTTGGTCAAATGTGATATTTAATGTTGACTGACGTGTTGTTGCAGCCCCACTGACGCGAGAAGTACGATTTGATAACTGTCTAACCAAGAGTTCGCCAGTGGTAGGTTCAGTATTTATATTGTTAGTAGTCTCATTGATTTGAGAAGCATTTTCGGGATCTTTTTCAGAGTCATTTGAAATTTCAATTGGCAATGTGCGCACAGTGATATCCTCTTGATTTGTTGTTTCAGTGGTAAATGTTGAAGTTTTTGTATTGATTTGATGGATAACGGTATTGTTAATTTTTTTAAAAAATCTAACCAGTAAATTATTTTGTGCTGGAACGTTAGTTGCGAAGGTATTAATTCCTGTACTCGTAGGCGTTTCTCTGTTTTTCAAATTATCAGTCAATAATTGACTGTTATTTGTTGTTTGCTCTTGGATCAGTTGATTACCCAGAGAAAAAAAATCTTGATTTTGATCTAACATAATAGTTGATGTTGATTGAGATGCTGTTGCATCCTTACTGGCGAGAGAAGTACGTTTTGATAAGTGTGTAACAGACAGTTCGTCAGTAGCACGTTCACTATTTAAGTCGTTGGTAGATACAGTGATTTGAGTAGATTTTTTTGTCTCTTTTTCAGAATCGTTTAAACCATCAAATGGCAACGTATCTACAGAAACGCCATCGTTAAATGATGTTTCGATTGTAAATGTTGAAGGTGTGCTATTGGTCAGATGAATGACAGTACTATTAACTTTTTCTAAAGATCTAACCAGTATATTGTCTACTACTTCATAATTTGTTGTGACGGTATTAATTCCTGTATTCGGGAATGCTCCTCTGTTTGCCAAATTATCTTCTTGTAATGGGCTGTTAGTTGTTGTTTGTTCGTTGCTTCTTTGTGCACTAATAGTAACAAAATCCTGATCTTGATCTAACACGAATTTTAGTGTTGATTGCGGTGCTGTTGCAGCCTCATTAATGGGAAAAGTACGTTTTGGCAATTGTCTAACCAATAATTCTTCAGCAGAAGACTCTCTACGTAAATTCTTGTTAGACTTAATGGTTTGAGTACCATCTCCCGCTTCCTTGACTGTGTCACTTACAACATCAAATTTCGTTGTGCGTGCATTGACATCTTCTAGATTAATTGTTTCAGTGGTAAATATTGAAGTGTTAATATTGATGTGTTGGATAACGGTGTTGATAATTTTTTCTAAGAATCTAACCAGTAAAATATCTAAAACTGGATAATCAGTTGCAAAGGTATTAATTTCTGCGTCAGCGGATGTTTCTTTTTTAGCAAAATTGTCGAACGATAATACGTTGTTAGTTGTTCTTTGCTCTGTGATTTGCTGTGAACGAACAGTAGCATCTTGATGTTTATCTAACATGAATTTAAGTGTTGATTGAGATGTTGACGCAGCTTCATTTGCAGAAGTAATACGTTTTGGTAATTGTCTAACCAACAGATCATCAGTAGCAGGTTTAGCACTTAAATTGTTTGTAGTCTCAGTGATTTGAGTAGTATCTTTTGACTCGTGGAAGTCATCTAAATCATCAACTAGCACGGAGCGTGCAGTAACATCTTGGTTAATAGTTGCTTCAGTTGTATCTGTTGAAGGTATGGAATTGGTTTTAAGAATAACGGTTTTGTTATTTTTTTCTAATGACCTAACAAGTAAATTATCTGATACTGGATAATCAGTCGTGGGAGTACTAATTCCAGCATCCGTGGTTGTTCCTCTTTTTTCCAAATAATCATCCAATGTTGCGATGTTGGATGTTTGCTCATTGATTCGTTGTTTAATAGACGTTGCAAAATCTTGATCTTGACTTAATATGATGTTTAATGTTGGTTGAGATAGTGTTGCAGTTTCACTAACTGTTGAATTTTGTTTTGATAATTGTCTAACCAAGAGATTTCCGGTTGCAGATTCAATACTTAAATTATTGGCGATGTCAGTGATTTGAGCAGTTTCGCTTGTCTCGTTGCCGGTGTCACTTGAAACTTTAAACGGCAACGCGCGTTCAGTGACATCCTCTTGATCAATTGTGCTTTCTTTTTTAAATGTTGAAGTTTTGGTTTTGATTCGATTAATAATTGTATCGTTAATTATTTGTAACATTCTACCTAATAAATTAATCTTGGTGGGTGTTGCTTCGTGCAGCAAATCAGTTATTGGTAATTGTGTGTTAGTCGTTTGTTCTAGTGACGAAAGCTGAATTGTTTCAGTTGTCCAATCTTGATATTGTTTATCTACCGTAGCTTGAGTTGTTATATCGTTTAAAATTTTTGCCGTTGTTGATTCAGCAAAGAAACTGGTTGACCGTTCAGTGGTTTCTTTAGGCTCAGCAGAAATTATTGTCGACTTCATGTTGTCTGCGTTGGTATTAGTTGGAATAATCGATTGACTACTGACACTTGGTGGCAATTCTGTCGTTAAAATTGCAGTAATTCCTGGAAAATCGGTGTGTGTTGGTCGAGCACTCTTTGACATCTGTCTAAATGACGGGCCACCAGTTTTTGAATGATGTTTGTGTGATTTTCGGGTTAAAATTTTTTCTTCAGTGACTGTCGATAATTCAGTTAATTCTGCATTGGTGATTTTACTATCGCCATTCTTAACATCGGTAGTTATTAATGGATTAGTGGTACTCGACTGATCAAAGGCAACTGTCATGTCTGACGACAAATAATCATCTTCAGTAATTGTTTCCTACAGAAAATTATGGAAAAATATTGAGAGATCTAATTTCGAAGAATAAACTACCAAAAGAATAATATTGTTACTGTTAATTGTTTTTCCACTGAGAAGACGAACGCGTTGGATTTGTTTGCTGCCAAGAGCATTAACCAAATGCAGGCTAGAATTCTTACTGCGTTAGCCATTTCTAGAATGAATTTGCATTGAAATAATTTATGTTTATAATTTTCTTAACCAAAATATTATACAATTAAGAACATACCTGCGATATCTTTCTAATTTATGACTGGAAATATTGAATCCTGGTGACGTTATTACCAAAAAAGCCAACTGTGAAGTTGGATGACATGCGTAATTTGTAATTTTTCTGTGAATAAAAAATGTAATTCTACTCTTGGTTATAAAAATCTGACCAAGAAATTCGATTTAGCTAGAACATTGTTTACGGATGATAACAAAAAATGCGCTATTTAAGGATATTAGAGTATTGTATGCACGATCTCAGATCACATAGCACAGGTACTTTGCTCTCGAAATCCTTGCAATCAATACGCACCAGTAATACGTTGGGAATTTTTAAAAAATTTACGCGTTAGAAATCTTATTCAATCAGTAGTACTTTCAGTGAATTATTTAAATTTTGCAATCGCAAAAATTAATATGCGAGATTTACTGCTTTTAAGTAGAGCATTAACTGCAATAAAAAATATTTCAAAAGTCTTGGTTGCCAGTTCAGCTATACGTATTTTTACTTACTGAAGATAGATGTCAGTATAACGGATAAAATTGTATTTCGTAACTTTAATGAAATTTATTACCCAGCTGATGCTCGGTACGTCAGAAGTCCATTCAATCATGTGACTATTTTTTATTGAATCATAAGTAAATCGTGGTTATTGTTAATATTTTATATTCGATATTTTCACTGGAAAGTTATTAAGTTTAATTATTTTTCTGGTTGGTTTAATTTATTCACTTTATTTTATCAGATTATTAATACAATCTAGTATATTTTCATAATTTTTGTGTTAATCGAAAAACCAACCGACGACGCGGTGAATGACATCCATTATGTACTGTTAAAATTTTTTTAAAAGAATATATTATTTTCGCTAATTTAGCTTTTGTCACGGCTTTTATAAAGCATAAAACTTACTTTAGATATTTCACGCAGAATATTCATCCATGTACGCAGAATATTCATCCACCACAATTCGTCAGATGATGGTATTTCGTCGATTAATTTCATCGTTGGATTTTCAAGCCCCAGATCAGCCATATTTTTTGCAGCTGATGTTACTGAAGTGGTAGGATTTTCTATTAAATTTTCTTGAATTCCACTTGCAATCGCCAGTTCAGGATTTGTCTTAGAAGTATTAACAGTAGATTGTACTGGAATTACTGCTTTACCAAGCTTCAGATCAGCCACTTTTGTTGCAGCTGATGTTACTGAAGTGGTCGGATTTTCTATTAAATTTTCTTGAATTCCACTTGCAATCGCTGGTTCAGGAATTGTCTTAGAAGCATTAACAGTAGATTGTACTGGAATTATTGCTTTACCCACGTTAGCAATTGAATTTGGCAAACCATTCCAAATGTTTGCACTCAGTACGGGAGCAATTATAATGGCTAGAAGTAAGATGACGGAGATAGCGAAATTCATGTTGTTGCTCGCAGAAGTAACACCGAAATGACGTGTTGAGCGTTGTCAATTCTCCGTTGTACAGATTTTATTGCTGTTCACGAATACTCCAGTCCAGATGGCTGCCAGATATTGGATAAAAGCGGTATTCAATCGAGTGGATCTCGTGGTTATTTTTAGTATTTATGGCTTGTGTAAATTTAAATTTGCACTAGAAAACGCAGAAAATTTTTTTTGATATTGAAGTTGTCATACTAATATAAACAATATATTATGTCGCTTTATTTATTCCTTAACTCAAGTATAATGTAATGGTGGTGAATTTAAATGTAACGGTTGTTGGCAAGTATTGGTGTAAATTTCTAATATTTTATTGTTGAAAAATCGACTTAAAAACTACTCTCAGGTGCCATTTTACTTTTATTATGAATTTTTATAGTTAATTGACATCGACTGATAATAATGCAATTGTGACTGGCGCTTGGTTTCGTCATATTGGTGACTAACGCATGATTACGTCATATTGGTGACTAAAGCATAGTTCACAAGCACGCGTTAACGCATGCGTTACGCACCAATTCGTGCGTTGCTGCTTTGCGTTGCTGC
>JAQIWS010000859.1:0-15107 GCA_034696085.1 Stigmatogaster subterranea | reverse complement strand
CGACTACTTCGAGGATGTCTGGATCGGTAGACTACGCCCAGGTGGTAGACGACCACCTAAATATAGGCTTACCGTTTGGAATTGTTTTCAGTCAACCATTGATGGCGAACCAAGGACTAACAACAGCGTCGAAGCATGGCACAGATGGTTTTCAACACTTGTCGGAACAAGTCACCCAACAGTGTGAATACTCATAGATGTGCTTAAGATTGAGCAAGGCCACAATGAATTCATTGTGAACCAGCTTATTGCCGGGATACCTGCACCTCCTCGAAAAAAAAGTACAAGGACTGTGACAAGCGAATTTGTGATGCTATCACTGAGTTTGGCAATTTGGGCATTACCAAATATCTTGAACGCATTGCGCATCATTTCAATTTCAATGTACGGAGTATAACTTAGTCATTCCATTAATACAATGTACTATTTTCATACTCTGTTTCAATAAAATAAATAAATACATTACTGTCAGTGGTTTTTGGTACCTCGTACAAACGCTCTGTTGCTTTTTTTGGTGTTGCCATTTTGTCTGTGTTGCTTTTTTTGGTGTTGCCATTATGTCTGTGTTGCTTTTTTTGGTGTTGCCATTATGTCTATGTTGCTGTTATTGGTGTTGCCATTATGTCTATGTTGCTTTTTTTGGTGTTGCCATTATGTCTGTGTTGCTTTTTTTGGTGTTGCCATTATGTCTATGTTGCTGTTATTGGTGTTGCCATTATGTCTATGTTGCTGTTATTGGTGTTGCCATTATGTCTATGTTGCTGTTATTGGTGTTACTGATATTGCGTGGCGATTTTTGGTGTGTCTGTTTTTGGTGTGGCGATTTTTGGAGGATCCCATTCGTGACATTGTTTTGTTTCACCTGGGTATTTTATGCATAATACGGAAAATTGCTTTGAAATTTTAGCAATCATTTTGCCTTTTGTCGAAGATTTAATGAAGTATTTTATTGTAATGTTAAAATTTTTAATTCAGTTCGATGTTTAAAATTCTTTACAAATTCGTTAAAACTGTTGTAAAAATTCTTTAAAATTCTCGACATAATTTGTAATGATTTAATGTTGTTTTAAAATTTCCTAAACCGCGGTCACAGATTTTTAAGTTGAAATTTTTTTGGAAGTTTGCAAAAATTCTTGAAAAATGTTATTGAATTTCACAAAATTTTACTCTACTCTAGTCAAAATTTTTACCCGTCGTTGGTTCTCTCGAGGAATTAAGTAAAATATTTACCTTGTTTGAATTATGTAAAAATTTTAGTTTAGGGCTACAAAGTAAAAACTAAAAATATTTTTTAATTTACTGTTTCGAGCTGAAATTTTGTTTTATTTCATTGCTGTTGAAGGCTTTTGGATTGGAAACCAATTGGTAGTTGTTATTTTAAACTGAAAAACGGGTGACTATTCAATGTTTTAAAAAAACCGTTGTGTTAATCTTCGTCTCGTTGATATTTAATGAGCTAATTTACTGTAGTCTTAAAATTTTCAATTTAGTTTGATGTTTAAAATTATTTAACGATTTTTACTCAATCGTTACAAATTCGTTAAAACAATGTTGAAATTATTTTAAAATTCTTAACATAATTTTTGATGATTTGGTATTGTATAAATTTTCCTTAACCACAGTTTGTCGTTTTTCGTTTGCAGTCTGAAAAAACATTTGATAAGTGTTACTGAAAGTCATGAAAGTGTTCAAAAAATTAATTACGACTTCGTAACATTATACACAAGATCTTTGCCATTTTAATTACAGGTTGTTTAGTAAAGTGAATTTTACAGTACATATGTTAGTTAAATCCAGGCAATTTCCACTGTGAATTTTTAACATTTTTTGGTTCTCTTTTATAAATGTGTAGGTTGTATAAATCCGTAAGATTTTGTAATCTTGTTGCCACAAAAAATTTATTTTATTACAATTACTCTCAACAACAGTTCGGAAATATCTTGATATCTGAAATGTACTAAATTGAGCTAAGAAACAAAATGTCAATTTTCAATTTAATCTAGCGTTAAATTCTTTACTTTTTACATGAATTTTGCATACTGTACAAGTTTACTGGAATTGTTTGTACATTGAAAATTTTTTAATTTTTCATCTTTTGACAAGTGAAATTTTGTTTGTGACGTTGTCAACGTGGTGGTTAAAATTTTGTCAATTTTGTGTCTTGAGATTAATTTTAGTATTGTCATTGGAAATGTATGTAATCGTCGAAAAAAAATTTAGTTTTCATTGTAACAAATTAACCACATTTTCTAGATTTACTCCCTCAACATGACGAACCACTCACCACTTTCGAATTCGTGTTGAATCTATGTACTGTGGTTAAAAATCCGTGTGTAATTTTACGGTTAGTCATTTTTTAGCAAACTACGTTTTTTCGAAATTTGCATTCGTTTTACACTTGAGACGAACACATTAATCAAGTTTTGACAAATATTATACTCGTTATTACGAGACAATTAATGCTTAAATAAAAAAATGTCTAAATTTTCGAGTGGTCAGAATTGTGAGTTAATTTAACTTAAAATTAAATTTTGAAAGATTGTGAAAAATTGCGTGCGTAATTTTATTTCGGGTTTTTTAGTAGCGTGAAGTATTTTTGTTCAGAAAAATAATTTTGGTTATTATTTCCTAAGTGATAAAAGTTCTGTACGTATTCCCGTTCGTCTATCAGCGGCATTTCCATGCTTAATATTTGTTTGTTTTGAAACGTGTGTACATTACAAATTTTATAAATTTAAGGTTGTGAAAATATTGTAAAATTTTAATACTCCGTATCTATTTTGGGGAAAAAAATTATTGTATTGCCACTGAGAAATATTTCGGTTGCTTTCAGTGGTAAGAATGTTGTAATTTCAATATTTAAACGTTAATTTTGATCTTACTGTAAATGTTAAGAATGTTCGGATTTTTGAATAACACAGTAAAAAAATTCGCAAAATCGAGCATTTTCAATTGCAATTTGTCTCTGTCCGCATTATAACAACAGCGAAAACTAGAAAATGACGTGAAAAAAATGCGCGCATACCGTACGTTCAAATTCAGAAATGATTTTATTATTGAATGAAGTTAAATATTAGTAAATCTGTTGTTACTGTGTGCACGAGGAAACTTGTTTATTCTATATTTTATAAAATTGTATGTTTTCCAGTGCTTGCACGTTTCATTGTCTTAAAAAATTTGACATTTTGTGAAGATTGATGTTTAATATACCGTACCATACTATATTGTTAATTTTCAATTTTTATTTCACTCAGGTGTTAATTTTCGGGTTGAATTATGAGCAAAAATATAGGAATGAAACTTGAAAAACAAGCGCTTAACGCACTTGTTTTGTGAAATTTCATTAAACGTTGAGGACTATTTGAGCATAAATCAGTCAAGACAGATTTCTGTTTAAAATCAGGACGCAGCATTAATTTTACCTAAATGTGTTTTAGGCCTAGCCGAATCTCTGAATTAAACCTAATTTGTATTAAAGTGTTTACATCTTGGCTGATCTTGGTAATTTACGTTGCATAGTTATTTTTAAATCAGAAAATTGTAAAGAATTGTGTAAATTGTAAGAATTATCAAATTGAATTTCATTAATCGAAAATATTTTTACTACTAGTAAAAATGACCATTGAGCTTTATTTAGTTTTGATTAATGAAATTCATAATTTTTATTGAAAATTGGAGCGTTTGCAAAATTAAAAACTGTCACTGTATTCACCAATTTTTATATGTGGTGTCCAAAATCAAATTTTGACTGATATTTACTCAAGTAATTTAAAGCATTTTTATTATTTAAACTTGGTTAAAATTTTGTAAATTTTCATCTTAATAATTTTTTTAATTTATTCAATTTTCAAATATAAATTCTGAAAATTAAAAAAAAAAAGTGGAATTCTTAACGTCTCTGAAGAATCCTGTTTTTCGAGTTTTTCCTTCAACAATCTGCAGACTGTATGATACTCCGTAATTTTGTTCATCAACGTTTCGTTAAAATTAATGTTGGTTGCTCAGAACATGAAGCTGAAATTTCCTGAAAATTTGCAGGTTTGTCACATTATTAAAATGTTTTTTTTTTTTTGTGTTGGTCTTAAAATATTTGATAGTTGATTATATGTAATTAAAACCATCACAAAAAGTTTTTATTCTGCTAAATGGTTGAAAACTGTAAAAACAAACCATAAAAGTTGTAGTTTTTGCTTATTACTAGTACCAGATATTACCTGTTGAAACGCGTGTCTAAGATTTTCTTATTCAGTACTCTTAATAAACGAAAATTAACAAATTGAAAAGTTGTAACTTGTCACAATTTTAACATCAAGGTTTGTTTATTCACGAGTCAATTGCTGGTTAATTAATACCTGCGTAAAATTTAATCCGTTGACGGTAAAAAAAACTGTAAAAAAAAATTGTATTTCACTATTTTATGTTTCTCAGTTTGTTGAACTTTTCAGAGGGTATATTTTTTGCTGCTGTAGTATTTAGAAAGCAGTTACTCTTACGTGTAATATTTACGAGATTTAAATGTTTGCTCTCTTATTAGTACGAGAGAAAACTTGATGAGCAAAAGTTTAAATTTGATTTGAAAATTTTTGTCAAACGTAAAATTTATATTTCTGTCTCTTGTAAGTTGGTGAAATTTTGTAGTTATGTATTTTTTTCTCATTAAGGGTAGATTTAATTGTTTCGCAGCCGATTTAATCTCACGCCGTATTCATCTCGCTTTACTTCAGTTTTACAAATGTAGTTTGTAATCGTGCTTGAAATCCATTTGTGTTAAATTGTCAATTTTTATTTTCAGTATCAAGCAATGTGTGTTTTGCGAGTTTGGTTTATTTGCTGTATTTGTTAAATTTGTAATCGCGAGGCTTTAATCACGTACTGTAATGTGGTAAAAGTCGTAAGCAAAATTTTATTTTTATTAAATCTAGCATGGCACAGTTCAGTACTGCTAATTTACATAAAAATTCTTGATGTAATGTGCCTGGTTATTTTTGTTTCTAATAATTTGCGTGATGTTAAAATACCGAACCAGTATTGTAAAGTAACTGCTATTGTGAATTTTTTAACTTTCGTTAATTTTCATTGTCCAACTTTTGTTGTACATAGTATTTTAGTGCACAATGAAGACGTTGCTAATTTTGTGTACGGTAATTTCTTTGTATACACTTTGTAGGATATGTTTTCAGATTACTGTAATTTTAAAATTGACAAGTTTATGTTTGAAACAGAAAATTAATCGTACAAAATATAAATTTTTCCAGGTTTACTTTGCAAGTAATAAATTAACTCTGCATTACCTCAGTTTTTTTAATTTCTGTAGTGTAAATATATAATTTAGTTTATCTGCTTGTTAAATTTTTAAATTTACAGTACCGTTAAGCTGTAAGCAGTGGCGTAGCTAGGGGGGGCGGGGGGGGCGGGGGGGGCGGTCCGCACCGGGCGGCACATTTTTGGGGGCGGCACTGCGATGATTTTTTTAACCAAACATCAAAACAAAAAACCAACCACGGCCAGCCTTAGCCACGGGCGAGGTGGGCGGTCACCCAGGGCTACCCAACACTCTTCTTAGGTTTCATAAGAAAAAAAATTTTCGGCCTCCGGCGGCCGGGGAGGGAATAATCCCCTCCCCGGACCCCACCTCTTTTCCTCAAGGCACATCCGTAGATGTGGGGGTGAAGGAGGCCGCCATTTGGTTAAGGCCGGCCCTGAACCAACAAAAATAACATTCTAGAATGTTGAAATTATAGTTATACTTCAAATATAAACATAGTGTGCTAATTCATTTTTCTGTAAATTGCTTTGACTTTTTGTATTTTTGTTTTGTATTGAGGGGGGCGGCAAACTCAGAAACCGCCCCGGGCGGCAAAAGCTCTAGCTACGCCACTGGCTGTAAGCAAACCGGTTTGTCACCTTTTGCGGTACTGAAAAATCTTTTATAGTAATCACGTGTTTTATTAATTAAACTCTTTACTGCGTTAGCAGTTAAAATTACTTGTATGACAATTTATGTTTGGGATTAATTTTAACTTTGACCAAATCATTTACCGGTATTAAAACTATAAACATTTACTTCCCAATGAAAAGCTCGTCGTTGAAAAATCAGCAGTATTACAAAATGACTACTGTGTATAAAAATATCAACAGATATTAATTCTGATTACCATAATAAGCAACATCCTGGGCAATTCTATAAATTGAACAAAAATAATTGATTTTGAATTCTCTATTTAGTATATCATATGGACCTTAATAATTTTACCAATATTGGTCAGACTTTTAAATCTGCTGCTGCGCTGTAGAATATGAAACCAAAAATGCTTGGCAATTCGACATAAAGCGCAAGACCTGTTTTGACTAAATTGCTGCTGTCGGTATGTGATGCGAAACAAGTATTATAAATTTTTTAAAAAAATATCGCTTGCAAAATAGTGCAATTGCAGGTGTTACATTTGTGATAATTTTATGACAACGCGTAGACAATTTTGCTCAATATTCGTACGTATAATGAGATAAAATTGATTCTCATTTACACGCACGTCAAATTATTTTACTTATTTCCGTACGGTAAATAATTATCGCGAAATAACTAACTAGATGTCATCAGATGTCAAGAAGTTAAATTAATCGACCAATTTTTTTACTTTTTAGAATTTTCACTGCATATAAACATAAGAATTTGTATTAAAAATTAACTTTCAAAGCAATTTCAGCTAACTCATAATATCCCTTCACACTGTGGAGAATTGATATGTGTAACATCCAAAATTATTAATATCCTTTCATCAATTCGCAATACCCTAACCACAGTTTTAAATTCACTAAGTAAAATATAAATTTTTAAAAAATTTAAATAATTTTTGAAAAGATTTTTCAAAATTTTTCAAAAAAATTTATAAATTATAACTAGGTCAAACGAGTAACCTAAAAGATTTAAGTTTTTGGAGAGATGGTAAATTATGACTGGCTTAATTTGTGACGCACGATGTAATTTCGCGAGAACTGCAGTCAGAGCAAGAGAAAAGAACGTGGTGGGCAGAAATTGGAATTTTCCGGCAAAAAGCCTTAATTGTAAATGAGTGTGATTCGGAATAACATGCGGATTAGTACTCTCGATTATCCGAGAGCTTATAATCCGGATTACAGATTAGTCGTGGGTTGTGTGTACGTAATGTATTTGTAGTTACGTATTTTTAATTTTCTCTCCGAATCTTGTTTTTGCAGTCTGTGTTACAATTTCACAAATGAGATTAAAAAATTTCTAGTTAAAAAGTAATGTCACTCGACGACAATTGCGATTTCACTAAGTAACGTTTTATTCAATTTTTATTAACCCATTTACCTAATATAATAATATTTGGTAAGAATTGCATCATCATTACTATAAACGTGTTCGTAAAATAATCCAATGAATGCTTTTTTTATTTACGTTTTGATTAGGCATCTGTGAATTAATCATTTTAGCAATTCGCGACAACAAAAACAAAAATTTTATGTTGAAGCTAGTTCTGGTCATTGAAAGCTTTATTTGCATTTATAGATATTTCTGGTGATGCATTTCTTTCCGTTCAAAGTAAGTTACACGGTCGATACATCGCTATTAATTTAAAAAGTTGATGCGAGTTCAGTTAAACACACTGACGTTCCGAAACGAAGTCAGTATATTGTTTGTTATGGTACAATTTCAGAAATTTTGTGAATTGTTTTCTTTAACTAAGCATCATGCAATTTTCAGTATCATACATACCGTGTGCAATAATAACACTACAATTTATTAAAATAATTCAATGTTGTTTTAGAAATTTTTCAAGTTTATTTTAACTCCTTTTACATAATACTGTGTGTCTAAATTAGTTAATGAATATTTCGAAAAATATTACTCCGTATATCACAAAATCCACATTAATATAAAATAGCTCTATTTAAGAAAAATTTAAAACAAGTTTGGTTCGGATCGTCGAAACTTGGCCATTTGAAGAATATCGTTCAGCTCAGAAAAGTTGGCGACTTTACAATAATTTTGGACTATGCTGACCAAAATTGTTGCAACTCACCAATTGATAAATCCCTAATCCCTAATCTTCTTCAATAATTCTCATTAGTCCGCTTAAAGTTTTTTATTTAACAAATTACAAATATATCACAATGGAATGCGTCAATTTTGCTATTGAACCTACGAATTCTTTCTGGTATAAATGACGAATTGCTATTAATAAATTAATTTGGTGTGGTTTGGTTGGATTTTGTTGGCAAGTAATGCAAACATCTGTTTGTTACATGCGATAATCATTAATAACTGATGTTTACATACTGCTGACATGATCACTAAATTTGTATTTAGCATACCGGTATTCAATAATTTGAAATTATCAGAATATTTAAATGAGTTTTGTTTAGGCTAAACCTAAACACGTTTGTCATGTGTACTCTAACCGTCATTAGAATTAACCGTGATTTCTTAATTATTAATGGTAGATAAGAATTAATATCCAATATTACTATACACTGTGCATTGAATATTAATTTCTATTTACATATATAAATAGTTTGTAAGATTTTAGTGTACTTTGTCAATTTAAATACCGTACATCTTCTTGGACCAAAATATTGTATAGATAAACAAATTCTAAAAATTTATAAAGAATTCAACATAAAAATTTACTTATTTTTCTGCATGCAAGTAATGAATAGATTTGAAATGGATTGCATGTTGAATTTTAAGATTTTAAGTTCGTGAGATCTCAGAAATCTGATTGTCGAATTTTAATTGTTTTTGCAAAAATATTTCTGGCTATTAAGTATTACCTTATGATAAAACTGTAGTGTTCCGTTGTTACATCCAATGACCGCAGTGATTCGTGCTAGTTGAGAAAATTTAATTTTAATGCAGAAGGTAATTTGTTATAAATTTACCAATTAGCCAAGACAACGGGATTCTAAACAGGCAGAAAGTTGTATATTTCGTATACCGCTATTAATTGGCAATTTTGTTATCGCTAATGGTTTTGAAATTTTCTTCAGATTTAGGCGTTTGCTATTCAACATTTTAATTCGGTGTAAACTGTTTTACACAAGAATAAACTCGAAAATGGTTTTAAAACATTCCTTAAAATTTGAAATTGTTGGTCGGTGTATTGTTGATTTGTTTGAAAATATTTTCACAATTTTACAATTTTGGCAATTCAGACTGTTCTATTATAAATTTTGCCGAAAGAGTTCGCTGGCTACGCGATCTTGGAAGGAAATTGTGACGTCACAAGAGCTGTGAAAATGGCGGATCGACGAAGAACATGATGAGCAGCTATACATAGCTCACAATTAACACATGGTGTATTCCTTATGGAAATTTGATCATGAGTCGAGCAAATTGTGAGTTAATTGAGTTTGGGTTGTTAATTAGAAGCGAAAAATTCAAATTTAAACATGTTCTAGATCTAGCTTATTTTATACGAGGCCTAAAACCGATTCGAATGCTGTAAATTCGGTTGTACAAAGAATTTTTACTACATAACTGCAAAATTTAAAAACTAACATTGATTTTTAAATATATAAAATTATGTAATTGATGTACGAGATTGTAACTGAACGAACAACGGACTAGGACTGCGATGACAAAATTTCCTATGCTGCTTTGTGGATATAAAATTTGCGTTATTGTATTAAGATTCGAAAGTTTTGTAAAATTTGGTTGATTTGGTATTATGAATGTTTACTGTATTTACCAACCTGAAATCCAAGTTTTAAACTTTTTTTGCAAATTTCTTTAATTAATGGAGTAGATAATTTTACCTTAAACTATTTTTTAAATCGTTTAAAATCGTTTAAAATCGTATTGAAATGTTGCCTCAATATTGTGACATTATTAAACGTTGTTTTATTTTGAATGTTTGGTATTAACATTAGAAATGTTAATACCAAACATTTTTATTGTGAATTTTGAAACACTAAATTTTTCATTAAAAATACAATTTTACGATATTATTGATGAATTTTTGCGTATAAAATGTGTATAGTGAACAGACTGTTGTAAATATGCCTGATATTTTTTGTTCAGGTTTTACTACCCGTTGCTTATTTTAACTTTTTGCACCACAAAAAAAATATTTTACTGAATTAAGTAAAATATTTATCATGTTTGAATTTTGTAAAAATTTTAGTCTAGGAGTACTGTACTAAGTAAAAACTAAATTTTTTTTAATTTACTGTGCCTAGTGAAATTTTGTTTTATTTCATTGCTGTTTTAAGGCCTTTGGTATACTGTACAAGTTTACTGGAACTGTTTGTACATTGAAAAATTTGCTGTTTTCCAATTTTGACCATGCAAATTTTGTACAAGACTTAGTGAAATTTTGTGTGAGACATTGTCATTCGTATTTGTGTGATTTTAATTTATTCTACCATTGGAATTGTTTATATGGGCGTACAAACTTGATAACATATTTTGTTTACGGACTCGCCAACCGTAGTTTCAACAACCGTGGCGTTTCTGAAAAACATAACCCCTGCAGATGCCGAGGGTTTTGTTGTATGGTGGCGAGATGTAGCCGTCAATTTCCAGAATAACGAGTTACTTTCGATACAACGTTTTATTTATTAAACGTTGTGCCTGGTTTTTCGTTTGTTATTACAATATTGTACTGAGTGGTTAATATTGCAACCGTTCTTATTCCTTAGCATCCATTTTTTTACAATTTTTTATGCGCGATTGTGATGGGCTTATTTCAGACACCCCTTGTGAAACAGACCTGCAGGAATTTGTTGTGCAATAACATTCCTGCAGGATTTAATGGCTGCTGTTTAAACATTGTGGGATTTGCTGTAGGAACCTGCAGGATTTTGCTCCTGCAGGAGCGTTCCGGCAATGATTCCTGTAGCTTACTTTACCAAATTCCTGCAGGATTGCAAGACGCTGCAGGCCCATTTTCATAAGGGACCATGTTTAACTTGCTCAATGTTTTTATAATGACATTGTGTCTTGGATTAACGGGCTTAAAATTCGAACCAAAGAGCTGTAAAAACGGATAATCTCCCAAACATCAGTTCTTTGAATTTGTTTATACATCAGGGGCCTGATTTTCGTACATGTCGTAAATTTTGACAGTCGTTAATTTTATGATAGAAATTTAAGATTAGCCAACGACAACCGCTAAAGATGTATTTTGATGGCTTGTCGCTAGAAAATCTTAAATTTTGTCTTTAAATGAGGTTACGACACAATTTACGATGAAAATTAGAAAGTGACTATTTTTTGCGGAAGAATTTACATCGTTGACTGATTCAAAAATTGCAACAAAACAACATACGTTGTTATTCATTCATAAATAAAAATATTTTTAGTTGTAACACATGTAATATTGTTATTTCAATGATTTATCACGCAAAATTATTCAATGGTTAAGTATAAACTGTAAACACTTTCCTAACCAAATTTTTCTAACATTACTGTTTAATAATTTGTGAAAATGTTTTTGAATCTATTTGTCTACATTTGTTTACACATTCGTGAATAGTACACAGGAAAACGCGTCGCGTTGTGAAACGTATTGTCATTTTTACGTTCGTGACAACTACAATTTCATACATTAACATTTTTAAATTTTTGTTTGTCAAAAATGCAAAAAATGCAAATGTTTATAAGTCTTTTTAAATCCTGATCCTTCTGACATTGACTTTAGTTTCATTTCCCACAATTTTATTATTACTCAATTTATTTTAATATCTTTGTTTCACAATTTATGACGAATCGTTTAATGACTTTGTTTGCACGAAATCGTAAGTAATAAAATATCTCGTTACCCACATTTATGGTATTCTCTGAATATTTTGTCTGCAGAATTTGTTTTTGTTAGAAAAATGTGATGCGTTGCGTTAAAAAAATTCATCCTAATTACTTACCGTCGAAAGTTTGTTCAGGTCAGTCTATAAATTGATTTATAGTTTATTTCCCAATGGTAATCGTTGCGAATTTGTTAAATCTAGTCTAAATATATCTGTTTACAGAACGGGGGGTTCCAGATTTTTTATGTTTACGCATAATTATTATTCACATTTCGCTGTTAATGGTTAATTTCAATTATCCTTCACAGTTAATGCTTAAATTTTTATTCAAGATTTAAACTTTTGCTGCTCGACTTTGATTCGACGTAAACTCGAAAAAATTTATTTAAAATTTGAATATTTTTAGCAGGCTTATTCGTGATTACCGTTGTCTGAAAATATTGTGTCACAATAGTATAATCGGTTATAAATTTTGCCAAGTTTGCTGGTTACGCAGTGTTGAAAAGACAAAGTATGACATCACGAGAGCTTTTTGGAAACGGCGGATCAATGAAGAAATCGATGAGCGATTACAAGTTTAAATTTCCGTTTTCAGATATTGTGTTAATTAGTTCCGTAGAATTTCATTTTAAAATAAGATTGCAGCGTTATTTCACACGGAAATACGCGAAGTCAATTTTAAACATGTTTTAGGCCAAGCTTATCTCTAAATTAAGCCCACAACTTGATTTGGATGTATTAAAAAAAAATTATTTTTGTGTAAAGTGTATTAGAGAACAATTTCTGTAATCTTGTAAAGAACATTTTTGTTAAATCCCGCGATTGACAAATTGGGGAAAAAATCACTATTACACGAGGATATTTGCTCATACGCGATTTTTTTAGTCGGTAATGACTGTGTATCGCACTGAGAATAAGCCAGTAAACGCGACAAGCATCCAGTTTACATGTCTGTAGGAATTTAAAACTAACACACACAATGTTACAAGTCCCTGTTTTCACTTAATTCACTTAACTCATGAGGGGTGACAGCACTCGAAACGTAAATAATCAGCAAAAACTAAGGTCTAATGGGCCTCAACTGTACATCCATGGCGTGAGAACATTTATCCTTAAGAATTTTAGCATAATGTAAAATTGTAATGGCATTGAATTAAATTTCTTGTTATTTTTTTGTGTAATGATTCTGATGATTGGTCCCTAACCCCACCTTTCCCATAGGCCATATTGTTTCTACTACGCGAATTTTCATAATGCGCTATTTTTCAGGTCCCCATCCGGTATCACGTATGTTCGTCGCAAACATTTCGTCGTAAACAATCCGTCGTAAAATAGTTCGTCGTATAACAATTCGTCGTAAAGTAGTTCGTCGCAAATAATTCGTCGTATAACAATTCGTCGTAAAGAAAATTCGTCGAAAAACGTAAATTTTAGTGCGTATTGTAAATCACGAATAAATACAATAATTCATTTTACCACGTGTTTATTTTCTTAGCGTGTAATCTGGTGACTAACTATTTTGGATATCAGTGGTTCGGAATAGCCACCACTGAAATTTGATCAATGAAAATGGCACAATTGTTCTGACAATAGCTGCCAAAATATAATTGATTCCATTGGCTGCAACTTCATAAGATCATGTATAAAAGGTTTAGTGGTAGTCAGCAGAATACACATCTGCTTTTTGACAGCAAGCGACTTCAGTTAACTATATTTCTCGCGCGTAATTATGCCTTTAGAATTTGTATCAAGTGAGAAAAGAAAACCTAAAAACGGGAGCAAAGTTTGAATGAATTGGTTATTGCCCAGTATAGTTCAGGACACCAGCCACCAAGAAGTCGGAGAAAATATCGTACTTTAAGAAAACTGCTAAAAGATAATGTTAGTACATATGCGCAAAAGCCAAACAAAATTGACTATTTGCGTGAATTAGCAAACAAGCTAACATACTAAATTGTGTAAAAAAATTCAGTTTCAATAAATAATTTCTTACCAGCAATAAATTGTATTCTTTGAATTCCACTTCTATTACTTGTTATTTAATTCCGCGCACTAAAATTTACGTTTTTTGACGAATTGTTATACGACGAACTATTTTACGACGGATTGTTTACGACGAACTTTCGGTAAACCCCCCATCCATCGCGTTATAGGAGAACTTACTGTACTGCATAATTCTCGAAAGTTTACCACTTAGTGAAAGTGGTATAAAATGGTTAAAAAATTAACAAATATTAAACAATGTTCTTGTTTAACAGTAAGTATGGGACTACTGTAATTGATTTTGTAGTTATAATAAATGATTTAGACAAGTAGATATTTTTCTTTGAATAATCCGGTTTTTTATTACAGTATTCCAAAGTACAGGATTAATGTTTTACGAAGCATGAGTACAAAAAAATTATACCACTAGATGCTATTTATAGATTTGCTGCGTAAAAAATGAATTGCTAATTAACTAAAATCAATTTCCGATGTATCGGTAGTGATTGTTAGTTTGACATTGTAAGTTGTGAATTTACAATTTGTGCTATACATTTTAACTGGATTTTGCTAGTAATTAACGTAAACAATTATTTATTTTTGTGATCTAATAACAGAATTCTAAAGTGACCGATGGAAATTTCAATTCTGCCGAATGATTTGTGAATTTGTAGTTGTTAATGCGTGATATATATTTTATAATTTAAGCGTTAATGTGAAATTAACGTTTAGAAATAAGCACATTTTATTTTTCTGAATTTGTTATATTTAAACTGGCGTTAAAGTACTTCACTTCTAACACTTTATCGTTCAACTTTTCCGTGATTTGGTATACCAATTTTTTATATGGGTTTGTAGACTGTAGATTTCTTGTCATAAACGATGAAAATTTTAATTTTGTAGAAAACTTAAAATTAAAATTTTGTGTATGATCTTGTGATTATCTCGCAAGTAATTACGATGTAAAATTTTATTAATACGGGGGGGTAAAGTCCAACTCTCACCTCCATCGTGGTCCCTCCTGGAAACTCATGCTTGCATGAGGCGAACGAGAGCTATGGCTGTATGTTGCCAATTATATGCTTTTCTTGTTTTTCTTGCTTCCATTTTATTACTACTTCTTACTTTTGGTTTACCTTGTTGCCTGTGATATGTAGTGTTTTGTTTTTTGCGCCCATTATGTCTCACCTTCGTTTTGCCTGTATATTGTCACCAACATGTGTGTCTTTTGTGTATTCCCAAGTAAAAATTTCCTGTAGGATATTGTAGAATTTGCAGTTTGATATATTGTAGGATCCTATGAGCCATTTCTTATAGGAGCCTAGGCGAATTTGGAACAGAATATTCCATAGGAT
>JAQIWS010000858.1:0-15107 GCA_034696085.1 Stigmatogaster subterranea | reverse complement strand
TCTCAAATCAACCAATGATGGAAATAATCGTAATTTGTCGATTTCTTCCCAAGAGTTAATTTGATTGTTGCTTATATTGAGGCTCTGAAGTTTCTGAAAGACAGCACCTGCGAGAAGAAAAATCAGGTAATGAAATCAATACCTGATAAACAAAAAGTCTCGTAATCACCAATGCATTCCGGATGTTCAATGCACCCTAGGTGGCAATCAGCCATGACGAGTGTTTCCAATTTAGGAAATTTGTGGCCTAATTTGATGACATCTTCCCATTTACTGATTGGATTTCCACTCACGTGGATGAGGTGAATATTTTCCATCATTTTATTTTTATCAAGCTCGATGCAATCGTATCCATTTAAACTGAGATATAATTCTTCAAGACTGGAAAATAAAAACAAAAAATTAAAATTTTAAATTTTAAAAATTAAGTTCGTTTCTCACTTTGGTGTGCAGTTCAAAATTAATTCCACTCCTTCCCATGGTATGTAAGTACTGTTTAAAACTAGCCACTTCATCGTTTCCACGGTGATATTGTGGGACGACAATCGTCCTCCTTGGCTTAAATTATTCGAGCTAAGGTTAAGGAAAGTCAGGCGATTCATTGTACTCAGAATCTTCTCAACCTGCAAAACATTTTCACGTTTAATTTTGCAGTCTATATTTTTAAATAAAAAATAAAATAAAAATAAATCTGCGAACTTTTAAAATTATTACATTTTTCACTCCAACAACGGATTAAAAGAAACTGATTGAATTATTAACAAAGACCATAAAAATTTCTGTAAAATGTAAATTTTGTTACTTCGCGAGTTTATACCTCACAGAGGTCATTTAATTTGTTTTGTGCTAAATCCAATTCCCGAACGCGCGGACAAATTGGTTTAATTTGTTCCAATTCTCCCACACACGAAATATTACAGTCGTTCAAAACCAATGTGGCGGGAACGGTCAAGGTCTTCGGCGGAGTGATAATCATCACACTTGGATTGTAAGGCACGTCTTCCAAAACAGTGGAAGCAGTTCTCAAATACTTGCACATAATCGCCTCAGCAAGTGTCAACTCATTTTCTTCTTCTTTCGAATCATTCGGCTCAGAGTTTGGATCGTCGCCGTCAACTTCAGATATCGTTCTCATAGGAATATCCAAATTGAGTGATAAAGTACGAGAAATACAATGTTGTTTTCGTTTTGAATTTCGACGTGTACTGTGATCCGACGACATGTGGATTACTTGTCCGTAATTCGCAAGTTCTGAGTGCATGATGACTTCGGTCAGCGTCGATGACATCATTTCAATAATTGATGGATCCATCATTGTCTCTATGGATGGCGGGATGACGGTCTTTGTCCTCAGATTGCTACACGAGTCTAAACTTGAATCTTCTTCGAACTGTAAAGTACAATTCGTGTTGTCATCGTGAGTTAATACCCCATTTGTAATCGGATATTCGAGTTTAGTAGCTTCCAACAAGCGAGTATCAGGCTCAGATGGTAATTTTAAGGGTTCCTGTTGCTGGAGACGATTCTGAGTAGTGGTCAATGTTGGGAGAACCGAATCCAATGAGCTCCTCTGACATTGAGTTAATTTATAAGATGAAATTTGCGATGGTTTAGTGGCGAGTTCGTCGTCGTTTGATGACATGGTCGAATCTCAATTGGCTTCATTCAAAAGTATCTTGGCACTGGAAAAATAGAATAAATTTTGTTATTAACTTGATTATCAATGAGGTGAATCACAGATAATAATAGATGACTAACACACCGTATACTGCGCTTATCATGTCCGCCCATTTTCTAACTAATACAAATCCCATCTTTAAAAATATTTTTATTACTAATGCTATTAACAGATTGGTCTCAAGGTCGTTAAGTCCTGTTTTCCCTCACAGCTGTTCTTTGTCTGTACCAACGCTGGAGAAATTATTTTAACTACGACAAACACGTCGCGACGAATAAAAATCAAATTCCGCGTAGACACACTATTCAATAGCAATAGTTTAAATACGACGTTGATTAAAATTCGACCATCAACGCCAGCGTTTAAACGACTCCCAAATCAGCTGTTTACGTTATGTTATATGGAGGCTGATGCAGGCTTACCTTTCTCCTACATTTTCTCCCAAATAAGCCTCGCTCCGATCGCAATTGCATCACATTTACGTAAATCCACGACCGTATATTTACGTGCTTTGTTCTAATCGTGGTTAAATTAATGGACTCACCGTTAATTTAGCGTGTCCTACTTCGATGTCATCCATATATGCTAAGAATGATGTTTGTTTAGGTAAATAGTTAATGGCGTCGTGTCCAGATGGCGCTGGACGAAGCGTCACGCGGTGTAGTGACGTCACGTTTTTAAATGTCGGTCTCAGAGATGGTTCTGCACTTTCGGTTTCTTGCTCTATAAATTTTTCACGTCTTCCGTATAGATTTGACGTTGTGTTAAGTACCTTTGGTGCTTGCATTGAATGATATTAACTAGGATATTAATGCAGGTGAGCTGTTAATCGTTTAAACTGAGGATTGAACTTAATAAAGTATGATTACGTAATGTTACAGTGCACTTTGACATAAAAAAGCTGTATAAATTTTTTATTAACATTTTTTCAGAGTTATAAACCACGTTTTTTAGTAACCGTTCACGCATGTCGACATCATTCATTGCATATCGAGGCCGTAATTTGCTTAGAAAAAGTTTGTTGCTCCGTTTTGAAGGATTGAGCATTTCTTCTAGGAGAATGATGACCTCTCACATTGGAAAATCATCGTCACTCATTTTTAGACAAGTAAAATTAATGATCCGGTTGGTAATTTTTTTTTTTTATAACGACTTTTTTGTTTTGTTTTAGTTGTTTGATAGTATCAGTTTCACGTACACGTACTTACTCGGCGACAAGGTATCAAAAAAGGCAATTATTATCGATCCCGTTTACGAACACGTAGCTAGAGATTTAAGTTTAATTAAAGAACTCGGACTGGATTTAATTTACGCAGGTAGTGTTATATCACAGGTATTCAGTTATTAATACTCACTGTGTAGTAATTAACTCAGCATTCCATCCTTTCCAGCGAACACTCATGTTCATGCGGATCACATAACCGGTACTGGATTAATAAAGACATCACTTAAAAATTGTCAGAGCGTAATATCAAAAACATCTAACGCAGTCGCTGATTTATATATAAATGACAAAGACGTTCTCCGTGTTGGAAATTTAGAATTAGACGTGAGATCTACCCCTGGTCACACGAATGGATGCGTTACTTACGTCTCTAATCAACATCAAATGGCATTTACCGGTGACGCTTTGTTAATTCGAGGCTGTGGTCGAACAGATTTTCAAGAAGGTGGGGTTTTTTTGGGTTGTTATTGTGCATTTTTTTATAATTGCCATTTTTTTTTTCTTTTTTAGGTTCATCTGAAACATTGTACGATTCCGTCCATTCACAGATATTTTCTCTACCTGATTCTACTCTTTTATTTCCTGCTCATGATTATAAAGGACAAACGGTGACGAGTGTTGCGGAGGAAAAGACGTATAATCCTCGTTTAACAAAGACAAAGTCTGAGTTTGTTGTAATCATGCAGAATTTAGGTCTTTCAAAGCCTAAAATGATTGGTACGTGATGTTTTATGCATAACATAAACTTTTTTTTAATGATGTATTTTACAAATTATTTTGCAGAAGAAGCGGTTCCTGCTAACTTAGCTTGTGGATTGTAAAGTAAAAGACATTGTGAATAAAAATTTTATTGTTGTTTTATTTACATCCAATTTTAAATTTTTTTAAATTTTTGTATATTCTTTGGATTTTAAGAAAATTGTCCTGTTTTTACTTTTTCTATTTAAACCAAATGTGTAAAAATCAGTTTCCTACAAGCTAGCGCCATCTGAACATCATTCCAAGTACTACAAATGTTAAAACGCTTGTTTTAATAGATTCAACATTGCTACACTGAATTTTTTAAAACTTTAAACTTTGACAGTCGTGATTCATGAATAGTAATGCTTATCTCAGCTCGTGGAATTAAATATCATTATAATCCATGGTTTCATAATTCTTATTCCAAGAAACGATAGAAGAATGTAATGTAATCCCTTGAGAATTTCATCACAGCAATTCGGAAAACCCTTAACGTAAATTATTGAGGTAATGATGTTTAATAATATTACGTAAACGCAACCACTTACAATACTTCATAATAAACAAAAAACCTCTTTTTTTTATTATCATCTACTTCGTCATTACCTGGAATTAACAGTAAATGACTTGCTAAAATAAACGTATCGTGAGACAGCAGCTCGTGATTTGTGAATGATCACGGGATATTGCAAATCATATAATCCGTAAATTTGACAACAATAAATATAAATATTTATTACCATAAGTTATTAAATTAATATTACTAAGCACAAAATAACCGGAACTTCTCCACTTTCGTTGATAAAACGAAATTTAAAAAAAAAAAATAGCAGAATTTTGTCTCATATTACAGATGCCAAGAAACGCTTTAAATTAATTGACCTAGCTGATCACGTTTCACTTAAAGGGGAATAAGGTTATCGAGCAAATTTTTATTCTCAAATACCCACAAGTTCACCCGAAATACCGGTTGGTTCTTGCTGCGTTCACCTCGGTTGCCAAAAGTCGTTTTAAGTGAGTTTTGTCGATGGCCTTGCTCTCAGCAAAACTTTTTTTCCAAGGTCGTCGTAAACAGAAACATTTAGAGCAAGTTGAATAAAATCAAAATTAAAATTGAAATTGAAATTAAATCCAAATCCAAATCGAATATACTAGAAGATTAAATTTGATAAGAGTGAAAGCACTGATAAGACGATTTTTAGACCGTAAATGTCATTTGTAGCGAAATGAGTTTATTTGCAGCGCTATCCTTGAGATAAGGTTGACATTCTGGCCAATTTACACGTTCGTTGGGGTCGTTCAACGAGGCTTTGATCCTGTTAAACCGAATGTCTAGCGTGTTTTGAAAGAAAGCATGAGAGGAAAATAGTGGGATAAAAGTTATTTTTAGTAAGCTGCTGAGACGAAAAACAAAATAAAATAATAACGACATAATTTAATGTTTTTCATAATAAAAATTGATTACTTCACATTTTTAAAGTCTGTCACTGATGAAATATCTATACTGATATTAAAATACTCATTGGCGCCTGTCTGGCACGTAGATTTTTGTCTCTTGTCCTTTATAAGCCCGCGCGCACTGGATTTAACATGGATTTAAAAAAAGTGCCTCCCACGTGACACGTAATTCGATGTCTCATTGACGTAAGAAAGCAGTTAACTCGAGTCTAAATAAACACTTTTTATTGAATAAATGCCAACCTGAGTTGTGGTTATTTTCAGCGCTGGAAAAAATTTAGCCGCAAAAAACGAAAAAATAAACGTAAAAAATGAAAGAAAACTATTTAAAAATGCTAAGGTTGAGAAAAAGAACACGAAAAAAAAAGAAAAGCTTTACCACCAATCGCCTCCGAGTGGGCTTGAACCACTAACCTTTCGGTTAACAGCCGAACGCGCTAGCCGATTGCGCCACGGAGGCTCGATGAAAAACGCTAGCTTAAATTAGTATTAGAATGCTAGTGTTATTAAACTCTCGTTAGTGGTGAATACTACGACGCAAAATTATTAATTTTTAATAATTTAGTTTTTTTTCACCGTTATTTATCTTTTACTCATTTTGTACATTCATTAATTGAGAAATGTAATAAAATATTTGAAGTGAGACGTCTGAAAAATAAAATTAATCATCAATTTTATTGAACTGATAAATCACAACCGACGAAAAGTGCAATTGACGATTTCTTATCAAGTTTATTCACTCGTTCCCGTTTTTTAAACCGAAACAAACATTTGAAATCGAACAATGAAATTGCATTCGTGCACGTGATAAATTGCAATTGCTGCGTGAACGATGCGTCTCCGGTTACATCATGATAATGAAATTTCCAAAAAAAGGTTGAACAAGGTTGACTAATTTGTGAGATGTGAAATGTGAAATGAATGGATCAAAGATTTTACGTCACGTCCACAAAAATAAAAATTAATTTTAGTGAAAAAGGAACGCGGCGATGACGTCAATGAGACGCGCGCGAAGATGTCACCTTTAAGTTGGCGCTGTAATTTTGAGCTGGCGCCGTGAAGGCTCAACGAGGAAGCAGCCAAGAGATGAAATGGAGTTCTTTCTACTACTGCCCCGGGAACTCGTAAACTATACATTTGCACTGAGTCAGAGGCTTTTAATATAAACTGGCCAGCTGTAAAATTGGTTCTGCGTTTCCTCTCTATCGCTTAAGAATCTAATTGCGATTTTTTAAAAATCCACATTTTTAAAAATATTAATCTCTATCTAGATTTAAAACTGTAAAACTACTCCGTTTTCATTTAATCCTCAGTTGTTTTTTTTGTTGTTTTTTTTTAATTTTGAAATTAAAACTAAAATTTTACATGTTTGTTTGAAAAGGAATTTAATTGCGTTATAAACTCCATGTCACGCGACACATGGCACATTTTACATACTCGAGTTGGAGCTCTACTATAACGCAGGTGAATGTTTTAACGAGGGAAAGTGCGCGTCTTGTGCCATTCTAAACATAGTTTTTATTGGCACTACGCCCTTTTTTTTTTTAAATGTAAAAAGAAAAGAAAAACTGGTTATCTACTCCTGTATCATGTTGAATGAGTATCAGTTTTCCGAACGAAGGTCAAAAAAAAGGAAATAAAAACCACGATGTAGATTAGATAGTAATTAAACCATCTTCGTTGTACGATTTTAATGTGACTGATTTGCATCTTTATTTAAATCTCACACTTTAGAAGAAATGTTAAAAAAGGGAATGATGCAGTGATTGGATGGAGAGGCATCTTTAAAACGTGAGAGATCGTTAAACTTTATGTTTTTAATCCGCATTTCGCTGGTTTTTCTATCAGTTTGTAAACGCGATGGGCAAATTTCCAAGTACAGACATTTACGGTTTACCCGTTTTTTTGTCTCGTTTTATTTTCATTTACACCTTAGAAAACCTTTTTTGGCACGAAAATAATTTTTTTTTGGATTAACAAAAAAAAAAAAAACATTCCGAGTTATTTTTAGCATCACTCTAACAAATCAAGTTTATTCAAGTGTAATATCGAATTTTAAAAATAAATATTTGGAGTTTTATGCAATTCACTCAGCACATTTTTGTTCGCCTTTTTTAACATCATTTCCTGCATTTTTATTTTTTTCTCATGTTGGAGAATTTTTGTCAGCAATTTTATTGTTTAAAATCCACGTTGAACATTTCTACACACTGTACTCTAAAATGAAATAAAAAGAAGCGCATGAAAATAATGCTCTTGTCCAAGTGACAATAAAATTGTTGTTGACTTGACTTCTTTTTATCTCTTTTTACTCGTCTCGACCAGTGTGTATTTACTCCGACGTCCTTCGAATCGTAATGAACATTCGGCCATTTCCCGTCGAATTTTATCTTTAGCTTCCCATCGAAATTTCTATGCTAATAGAACGCAATTGGACTCAAACAGTGTTTTGATGTTCGTTGCTGCATTTTTAAAGCTGAGTTCGAGCACAAAATCCAACTCAAATAATTTTCATATCAAATCACCAAACATAAAAAATTTTATTTATGTACTTAATTAATTAACTTACTTTTTTTATTTTTAAAACTGTAAATTAGGTTCAAATTTATTCACTCATGCATCATGTATGCCCTACTTCAGTTTGAGATGAATCCCGTTACACGATGGAAAATTCCCAACCCCGCCTACGTCGCAGAACGCACTCGAAAAAATATGAAAAGAAGGAAAATAATAACAACAAAATACACAGAACTGCGTTGGTCGGTATCAGGAAATTAGTAATTACACCGAAAATATTTTTATTGCAAATAACAAAGCTGTTCGATTAACGATCTTGTATTTTTATTACGTGCCGCACACTTTAACCATAAACATCACGCACATAAAAGAGTGTATAAATTTTCCACACTACCGCCAAAACAGGAAAATCTTCGTTAAGAGTGAATCTTTTATATTTTTATTAAATTTATGTCGTACTCTCCGTCTAAATCCGTTAAAGATCACTATTCAAAACGAGGTCTGCGACCCGACGTTGGATGGCGATGACCCATTTAATGTTCCACATCGCCTATGATGGAAAAATTTATTTTTATTTTCCTCCAAGAAATGAAACCAAAATTCGCATAGCTAGGTGAAAATTATTTTTTTCAGGAATATCCTGTCAAAAAAGAAAAAAATTCATTGCAATCGCAATTACAAATAATTGCTTCACTAATCAAATTCCGTGTATTGTTTTTGCAGTTGCGTGTCCTTTAGTTTAAATAAATCTTGACAAAAGGTAATAACTTTAAAACTTTCAACAAATAAATAAAAAAAAACTGACACGCCAAACCTACTTCTTCAAGGTGTTTTGAGTTTTTATTTACTGTAGATTTTTCCAAGAGATAACAAAAATAACAACGATCCAAGTTTTACTCGTATAACAAACTCATTTGTTTTTTTGTAGTGATTGGATACCCCTTTCTGTATTGTATTTTACGACCTGGGTCTGGTTAATGTTGCATTAAGGATCCATTTCATCTACAGGAAATTTCCACTGACGTTATCGAAGCTCGTGAAACGCGTACACCTGGAGACGCCTAGCATTACGCACAAAAAAAAAATCATTTTCCCCTTGAGGGCTGTGGTGTGTGTTTATTTTAGTATTTTTTTATCTATACAAATTTCAAACAGGTGTTATTCAGGAAATGATGGAATTAAACTCCTTATAACGTCATCACAACTTTTGTTGCATTGTCGATTTTTAAAACCAACACGTAACGTAAACATATTTTCTTTTACTAAATTGCGTGTAAACTTGAACTACGCGAGACATTGACTTACATTGAAAACTGGACCAACCCTCCCCCTCAATATTTAAAATGAAGTATAAAAAAGAGCAGCAGATAACTGACGTCACAGGTATTGATTTTTGTTAGAGGATTGGGTTGCATTTCTGTACCAAGTTCGTATCCTTGGTTACAAGACTTATTGAAAGCAGGCAAGCCTAGCGTCTCCGTCGGTTATCGATTCTGGCATTTGGCCAACGGGAACGCTGCAAAATTCTGCTTCCACCTCTGCTAAAGTGACGAGCGAGTCATCACACCTTAAAGTTGAGCTTTGTTTTCATCACGTCGTAGTCCATTTCTCGTCTTCGTGATGTAATTAACAACATCTTACAGTGTGAAATAAAAGTTAAGTAACAATTTATACGAAGCCTCGTGGAGGTTAAAAAATGTATCGGTGTGGTAACATCAAATTCCTCAGATATATTGATTAAAAATAAATTTATCAACAAAACAATGCCACACAATATTTAATATTTTGCAATTTCACCGCAAGTGATGTTGAAATGTAAAATAAATCTAAATAAAGATTATCCGTCAGACCTGACGTGTCTATTGTTTTCCCATCAATTTATTATCAGACGCAGAAAAAAATTTAGTAAGTAAATAAATAAAATGAAACAATTTTTTTGGCAACTGCGGTTAAAGATACAAACCAGTTATCTATGCTGAAATCGATCCCTGATGGTACCGAATCTTGTACTTGGCTTTTAATTGCACAACTTCACAAGACCTTCACCGTGAAATCAGCAAACTAAAAATAAAACCATTTGATGGAATTGATGCCAAGAGCAAAAGCCCACTTCGTTCAGAGCGACGCAATTCCATTTGCATGACTGTTCTAAAACACATCTCACTTTTTTGTGCCATGATTACTCTTAGTCACCGTTAAGAATTAATTAACCCGCATTAGAAATTTAAAAGTTTATTTTTAAACTCTTATCAAACCACCACCTGTTTTTTTTTTAGGTCTGTCGGATGATGTTTACAAAACACATTTTGAAAATCGTACCATAATTTTAATCGGAAATGTTTACCGATTGAACAATTCGTCTGGATTGAGAAATTATTATTGGAAATGTGTTTTTGTTATTTGACAAAATAAAATAAACACAACGGATAACATTTTTCAGATCATTCAAGATCGTCGGTGAGGGTTCTGTGTTTCGTTGCCGCACTGACCTTGAATCCTCATTTGTCAACACATTAACTTTACCCGGTTCTCTACTGCCAAATATTTATTTTTTGGGTTGTGTAGGAAAAATAAATGAATAAAAATATAATTTTGCACTCACGCATATCAATCGTTGACTAGAGGAAACTTGACATCCTTAGAGAAATCTAAAAATAATTATGTTTCCTGAAAGCTTTTTAAGTGCAACGACACAGAAAACGCACTTTGCAAAAATATTATCTCGGTTGATTGATTATATAAAATCGATATTTCGTCAATAATTAATTAAATTTCAAAGACACTAAGCGTAAAATCTTTGTATAATCCCAACATAAACAGCTACCAAGCTTCCGGCTTGGTGATGAATCCTTTTTTATAAATTTAGCTCTGGCCATCCCTGGAGGCCATCAAGTGGCCTTTCTGTGAAAATTCTTTTACCGTCCCATTCCTGGCACGCATTGCATTTTTCTTACGTCTAATGTAGCTAAACATAGACTAAATTACTACCTCTTCTTTCTTGGGTCCACGTATAAATAAACTTGTCAAAGCGATAATGATGATATTAAGATTAATCTGACAGGTTTATTCAATTCGTCAACAAAATCATCTCAATGAAATCACATCACCGACATTCCATTTTTTGTCTCCTTTTTTTTTTTTCTTTTGGTGTAGGCTGTAAACAGATAACCTACTATCCACTTTGAAAGTTGCAGTCGTGATATTAAATCTATTTAATCTCGCTTATAAATTAAAAAGCGTTAAGTGTAATTGGCGTCTAAAAATAAACGGTTTCATTTTTTATTGTAGGCAAGTTGCCAACTGGTTGGTGCCCGGGAAAAGTGAGTTGACGGAAGAACCTAGAGCAAATTTTTTTTTTTTGGAAATAAGTTTTATTTTGTTTTGTTTTCAATCATTTTTTATTTTTTATTTTCCAGTTTCCAGTTTTTAAGCAAACAACGCGCGCATTTTGCGTTTTCACGTAGTTACAAATTGTACAAATTGTTAACGAGTCAGGACAAATTAAAATCAGCCAAAATCGATTTAATAAATTTTTTTTCCATTCACAAATTACCGCTTTTCTTAAAAAGTGTTTACATAACTTATTTTGAATTCTTGTTTCTTATTCTCTTACACAGTTGAAAAAAAAAAAAAAAATGTAGCACAAAATCACGCTTCGTTACATGTATAACATGCATATTTTACACATATAATTTACACAAAAATTGTTCCCGTTATTTCCGTGGTTTAAACCAAAACAAAAATTTTCTATTCTAGTAACCCCTTAAAAAATAAATTATTGTCAAATTTTCAGTCTTCGAAATTGACAATAAGATTAAATCACGAAAATAAAATCAAAATGAAAACAAAATTAAAAAAGCCCTACCTAATATCCTCATTGCAGAAATTTAAAAGGAGGGAGTAAAATTTTAACAGCCTGTTACAAGGAACGCTTTTACATTTAGCGCTCCGATTTTAAGTCATCGTGTGCATAATAGTTAATTTGTATTACTTTTTAGGAATATGGTAGCAATTAAGAGTTCACTTTCTCTCGTTCGCAAGTCTCTTTTTAAGGAGGATGGGTTTTTACACATTTCGTTGAGCTCACTCTGAGTTTAGCCATTGGCTGGAGGACTAGCGATTGGTCGGAGCCCATTCCTCCATAACGTCGCGACCTTGAGGCGTTCGTGGGCGGTGGATGCGACGGACGCTATGAGGAAGATCGTCCACTCTTCACCGCATCATCTTCCAGAGCGCCATCCTCGTCGTCGGTACTCGACTTTCTTTTAAATTTTCTCCGCAGTTTGTCCACCAGTTTCGTGTGGAATTTCTGCAAGCTGCCACGGGAACCTGTTTTGGACGGAGTCGAGGGCAGTGCGTTGTCTGATGAGGAAGACGATCCATCTGGGCTTGCGTTGCTATCTTGCGAATTTGAACGCGTGTAAGGAGTCGAGTGGGCGAGGATGCAACGCCGAGAAGTCGGCGGCTCACTAGTCGTGCTTTGAGGCGAAGTTGACAGCATGTCGGATTTTGCCGACTCGCTTACAGTTCTGCTACGCGAACCCGAACTGCACATGCTGCTATTCCTCGATCTACACGGGTAGATGTTGTATTGGTTTTTCACAACCGGCATCATAAACGCCATCTTTGTTTAGGTCGAGTTGATCTGGCAACGGAGTGCGGAGGTGAAGCCACGGCTTTAAGACTCGAAACTGTTGATTTCTGCACCCTTTTTTCGGTTATCCTCCGGTCAATCCTTTCCTCGTGAAATAATAAAGAGGCACGAAATGTCAACAACGGGTATTTTTGCTGAATCACCAGATAAGAGGCAATCGTAGACGTTGTCAGTTCGTGAGTTTGTCGCTGAATGAACTGCCGTAGGCGGGAAGAGCGTATTTATTACTCCGGGGATTCTGCGTGGTCACGTGAGTGGAAATTTTCCAAGTTTTGCCCATTGGTTGTAACTGGCTGTTAGGTGTGGAGGCAGCTTATGACATGGCGATCTCCTATTGGGTGAATGGAGTGCCGTACCCACGCTGTGTCGTGTGTCACATGACCGATAGAGGTCACATTGCGCGTTAAGGGTGACTTCTGTGGACGGAACTGAAAAATGACGTTGTGGTAATTAAAGCTGAAATTGAGTAAAACGAGCGACTTCGTCGGTGAAATTAGAATAAACTATGGAAATTTTTTTTAGCGTAGGATGGGTTATTTTTGATATTTTAGAAAAGTGTAATTTGATATTTATAGCAATTTGAGGGGTTTTGACGATGATTTTGTTGTTGTTCCTGACTTTATGTGAATAGAATGGCTAAGGTTACGATAATAAATCGTAAAAATATGTAAATAAACTTTATTGCCTTTGAGTAAACTGAAAAATGAACAAATAAATAACGAAGCAAATAAAAAAATTTAACAGGTTCGGAACTAGTTTCCACTTGTCGTCCTTTGATTAGAATTGTTGACAATAACAAAAACTTAATTTCCTAGAATTTGTGGATTGGAAGTAGTTTGTCGTCAGTTAAGGCATGGTTAAGGGCAGCTGGTGGATGGCAGTTATTTGTCATCTTGTTGATAGCGCCCTCTGTGGTGTACGTGCCAAGTCTCAAGTATTCATCGACTTGATACCGAGTCTCGGTAGAGCCGGCCGTGAAACATAAACATAGTCAAGGATTAATAAGTCTCAAAAATAGTTAAAATTGCGAAATTATTCAACGCATACGTGGATGTTAGGGGATTGTAGGGTTTTTCTGTTTTAATTTCCGATGCAATAACGCGTTGCACAATTAGTGTGATTAATAATCACGTTGTGAATGAAAATGCTTATCCACGCTGTATTTATTCACGCTGTACTTTGACCTTGATTTATAGTAGTAAATCACGTGAAACATTGTTTCAATTTTGGGTTTTTTAATGCCTTTGCGAAACTGTCGTTAATCACTGAGCAATTTGCAAAACGTTACAAAGACCTTATTGTGTCTCTTTTTATTTGATCACAAAATAAAAAAACTTCCTTGCGGGATATTGTGACGACTTCAGAATGATACTCCGTAAATTGTTAAATTATCGACAAAAGATTAAGAAAGTAACAGCGATCGCTGCACCCTCTATTAATTTAAACGTAAATGAAGTAGTTGCGTATTTTTCCGCTAAACAGTTACTAGCGTTGTAAGAAGTAACTCAGTAGGAGGACGGAAGTTTTTCCGTTGAATAAATTTTTTCAAATACAAGCAATACGGAAAATAATATTGTTTTGACGCAAACATAAAGTTTTCGATCAAGAAGGGTATGTATAGTATTGAGTGACACACTTAGATTTCCGCGGTCGAACGAATACAGAAATGTATTTCATTCCAGACTTGATTTTGTAAGGCATTTATATTAACCCTCACAGCAAAAGACAAGAAGACATTTAAAAATAAAAACAGAACAAACGTAATGTATCTATCGATAAGTATTATTCCCGTAAATGAGCAATAAATCGGATATACCTATCCAAATTTTTTGCTATACATTTAGCATTATAGAAAACTGGTCTGTTATTAGTGCAATGAGCAGCGGCATGAAACGAGATGTTGCCGCAAAGTCTGGAAACGTAAGTTTTCAATTATCTGGAATCTTCAAACAGTATCGTGACTGATTTTTTTTAAACTTTAGAAAAACGACTGGTTAATGTTTGTAAAGCATGGTTGTCTTGCCCTTTGTAACGGTGAACATTACACGGCGTGGACATTACTAAACTATTCTATGGAATCTATGCCTTTGGGGGTAATCAAAATCCCAGAAAAAAGTACAATTTTGGTAATAAATACAATCTTTCAGATATCCGAAGCTGAAGCTGGAAAAGTCCAATACTCTTTTGCAATTGCTTGTTTAAATCGGAGAGGACCAAGTGTAATTTAATAGTAGAGTCTTTAACATTAATTGTATTTTTGACAGACTGAATATTAAGGACGCCGATCGAGCCTTAAAATTGCTATTCAACTTATGCGAACGAAAATTAGCGTTTCACCCACTAGTACTGTTTCGATTAGCTGAAACATATCTGCAACTGAAGAGGTTGGCATAATTTTAATAACTTTGTACAATAGTTTTAACATATTGTGCTGCAGATTCCAGAAAGCATTAGAAAATGCGAAGATGGCATTGACTGCTCTTCAGGATTACGCGTGCATATCTCTTTCATGGCCAGAGACAGACGTTACCATACCAGAATCAAATAAGAACGAATTAAAAGTGACCATTAAAAAATATTAAATTTACACCTATAATTTATGATTTATATTTTATATTTTAAATTGTGTAATTTAATTTTCCAGGACAAACTTAGAGTGATTATAATCAAGTGTGATGAAATAAAATGCACAATGGCCGAGAAATTGGAAGTGTTTGAAGAAGAATCGGAATGGAGTGCGAAAAAGAGCGAGAAATTGGAAGCGGTTAAAGAATTATCGGAAGGGAGTGCGAAAAAGAGCGAGAAATTGGAAGCGGATGAAGAATTATCGGAAG
>JAQIWS010000857.1:0-15137 GCA_034696085.1 Stigmatogaster subterranea | reverse complement strand
TCGACTAAAGGGTAGCTATAATTCTTTCAAACACTATAAAGTTTCAGGAATAAAAAATTATCACTTCTTATCGAAGAGTGGCATTAATTTTCGATTCAAAGAGTAGAGCTATGATTAACTCGAGAGGCCAACCACTGTTATCCTTCGTAAAGCGGCAGGAAATTCCATCAATTAACATTCTTTTTATTTCAACTTTTTCTAACCACACATTTCTACAACATTTTCAGCGAGTGACGAAATATTCTTTTTTAACGCGGTCGTTTAAAAGGAAAAACTTATCTCATAGAAACGAAACACACCTTTGGTGACTAACAATTTTTTCCTGAGAAAAATATTGCGATTGATGATCATCGAGATACGAGTCAAGCAACGGTTTAGTGGATCGATGAGTCATCAGTCATCACTCCCAGTCAAAAATATTACAGATTGACCTCAAGGTTACCGTCCTTTTCCCGCCCTCGACCTTGCAATTGGGTTAGCGCTAACACACTCACAGACGTCTCTTTCGAATATATAACTCCCGAGTACCTTTTAATTCGTAATTGCGCACCTTTACAAGCACCTGTATGAATCGGCGCTATTTTATGAGTCACCTTACCGTCGTCATATACAGGCATTTACGACTTCGCTGTTGATAGGCACGTGAAAGGTTAAATTTCCCCCGACTTTCAGTGACCTTGGTTAATGCTCACTCACTGTCACACATTTTACATTTTTATTATTTTTTAAAAACTATTTTTAATAAATTTATATCTTTGTGAATCTGTTATCGCCGAAAGTAAATTACACTTATTATATTTTTATTTTCCCGTTGGTAAAACATCTGGTATCTTTTTTTTTTATTATTATATTTGTTGTTTGAAAGATTTTTTTTCTCTGGTAAATGTGATATAAACCCTCAGCCTTCTGCCGACCTTCGGTACCAAAAAGCTGCATGGTAAACAGCCAGCTGGCGTTGCTTACCCTTCACCAGAATAATCATGCTGCCTGCAGGCCACGCGCGTGCGCATAACATTCTCTTCCCTCCACCACTCGTCGAACAACAGCGGGTAAACTTTTTCTAAAACAAAACAAAAAAAATGAGGCCACGTTAGAAAAGACACGCGTTTCTTTTAATGAGAAACTCAACGTACTTACGTCATCCATCACCGTGCCCTATAACGCTTTGATGTCGCCGACACTGATATTTCACGCGATATCACGTTTTTTAATTAAAACTTTATTTTCAATGACGTCCATTTAATTTGCCTCGTCAACGTGAGCTTAGTCGAGGAAGACTGGACTTAATTCCTCACGAATTTCGTATTTCGAGCACGGAACGCGCGGATTGGGGCTTACGTGGTCATTGGCCTTGCCGCGCATTGCTCGCACCTGTTCGCTCGGGGCAGAAAAATGAGTCTTCGTAATAGCTAAAAATTTCGATTAAGCAAACAATACCACAAATCCACTTTTCACGAAAAAGCAAACTGACACTCGGATAACGGATTAGCACGAAAGTAATAAAAGAACGCTGGTGTTATAACGGGACAACTCTGCAAACTATGCGTGGTCTGTGCACTCAAATTACTGTGATTACCAAAGAGGTCGTGCAATGTTGTTATTTCCCATCGCCCTCTTGAGGAGACTGTGTTTGGTGGAGCCATTTTCACCTACACGTTCCCACGCGTGTACCTCAACTCTGATTGCTACCTTTGTATATCGAAATATACGTATCACAGTTATTTTGAAACGATCCAATTTGGCTCGAGCATGGCACAAAAAAAGGGGTCGAGAATTTTTTCTTTCCATTTTTAAAAGGGCAGACAAATTTAGTCTAGCAAAGAGCTATTTTTGGTTACGTGAAATTATTAACAAAGATTATGTAATTAGGTAATTAATTAAAGTAAGTTATACAGGGATGATGTTTGGTCAGTGACTCATCGGATATTAATATTCCACCTTTAAATTCGTTCTCAATGCTAATTAGTGCAAAGATGAATAAAACTTCACCTTGTCGTTGTCGGGCGTTGTAGTCTTGTACGAAAAACCGAAGGGAGAAAAAAATAAATGAGGTCTACTTCGGACAAAAATAGAATAAGCGTTATTTCAAAGTAAATTACACGTAACACACGTTTTAATTTATAACTAGTTTTACAAGAAAAAAAATTTCAAAGAGAAAAGCGGCGTATACTGTATAAAGGAAGCAATTTGCTCGAATTTGATTAGTAATATGTCGTATTAGAAGTAAAAAGGGAGCGTTATTAGAATAACAACAGTGTGAGTCATTTTCGAAATGAAAACGCTTTGCTCATGTGACATCATCTCGAGTGAACGGACGAATTTGAATACGGCCTTTTAACGACGCTACATCCCCTCCTTCCCTTCAGTTTGTTGTTTGCTCGCGGCTTTAGCGACTTTCCCCTAACTTCCTAACGAGGTTTACTTAGGGAGAGAAGGCGTTTATTTTCTCAAACATAAAATTTCGCCTCTCCACCGGCATTGAATTTGTGATTTCCTACGAGACCAAATTTTAGATTGTGCCACGGTCGTTAAACTATTTAATGAAATTTTTGTTTATTTAATTATACACAATTCCATCTTTAAATCAAGATAACCGACCGAGTCCATAAACTTAAACTGGTGTTCATTACACACTTAAATGTCTTATCATTCCCCCAAATAATCATCCACAAGCGCCGTAAATTGAGAAAAATGTCAACGCCACGAATATTGATCTATATCTGATGGAAATTAATACTGACCAAAGATTTTATTAAAGCCCTTCTTTTGATTCCTTTATGACTCCAAATCATTTGATCCCTCATCAAACGATGGCGTCAAACGAGCACGTGAAGATCACAGGTGTAGGATTTTGTTCTCGAGTCGTACGTGATTAACGTTTAGAGGATTATCTCGTGCTGAGTAGATGAGATATTACATTACTTCTACTAAGTCACTTGGACGAATGACCTCAAGCTGACACCGCGTGAGTGGCATGGGAATCGAATCGTGTAGCGTTGGGAATTTTTACACGTGTTCAACATCGCGAACGTAATTGAAGGGTTAAATATGCCTACAAACTTTTTTTTTTTAGTTCCACTAATAATAAATACTCGCACTAAGATAATAAAAAATAAATATATTAAAAAAAACAAAGACACCTGTACGACTGGGACCAAGAGAGACAGTCAGAGGGGAGAGGTTGTAGGAGTGGGTCATGTCTGGACTGGTTCCTGTCATCCTTGTTGATGTTCGCTCAGCAAGAAACGAGGGGATGAAGGTGGTTCACGTCGATTGGAATGAAGGGGGAGGAGTGAGTTGACTCTTCCGTCTGACCTAAACGCGGGAAAACATGTGCCATCAGTACTTTAGGGAGTAATTAATCACGTAACTCTTAACAGATTTCATCGAGCGATGATCGTAATTAAATCATAATGAAGTCAACCTAATGCGTCGTTGTAAAATTTAGTTGGAAACAAGAAACTTTCTATAATATCTTGTGAAGGCAAATTTTTTTCTCAGGGTACCCACGTTTCTATTCGAGCTCACCTTGAAACGTGGGTGCGTAGGGAGAGCAGGTGTCTCGAGTATCAGCTGTTGCATCTGCTCGAACACCGAGCCAGATGGGCGCAATTCAATAGCGTCGAATAGAGCAGGTTTGAATAGAAAGTTTTACGTTACCTGTGAACCGTTTGTAGTATAATACTAAGCTTTGAATCACGATTGTGGGGTTACTGTACGTAACATAGACGTACAAGTACACGTATATAAATTACGATCCAAAAATGCGACTTCTTTTTAATTTTTTTATGGGCAGTAAGGGGCCGGCCACTGTTTTCTAATGAGAAAGCCATATCTGTGCTTAATTATTTCATTCATCAATGTCGACTGTTGCTAAGGTCCACCAAAAAGCGACACTGTTTAATTCATGAGGCCAAGCCTCTCTCGAGTCCAATTAACTTTTACAACTTATTGAAGATTTTGTGAAATTTTACGTTGCAAAGAAAGGTAAAAAAGAAAACTCGGTTTATATAGTTCGCATTTACAAAAAATCTAGTTTGTTAAACTGCGAAGGAACGTTAGTCGCTGAAATGATCAGATAAAACTTTTATATGCGTCCTAACACCGCGACCACATGTTTGAAGTGTGAGTCACTCGTGAAGGCTGGTCCAGGTCAGGTAGGGTTGTCCCTCAAAACAGCTGCACGCACAATAAAAAATAAACGAAATACGTTATTAATTTCGGAACCCGATCACTTAAAAAATCAAATCCAATTACAGAAACACGTAAACAACTTCTCTACCAAAGCTCAATTAATATAACCAAGATTCCGTTACTTTAACACGTGATAATCACGTTTCATCTAGCTGTAGATATAATCAGATTAGCCATAGCTTTGACCTATGTCAGTTTGATCAATATCCTCCTCACGAAAGACCACTTCCTTTCAATTCTGCCTAAAATCGCAGTCGCCACATCCTGAGGAAGCTGATTCGATGCTTTTGAACTCGGACCAGAGCTTTATACAAAGAGCAAACACGCGTGACCTTCACTCAAAATTCAACGTCTGCAGCGACATTAGCGAATGTTGTATATTATTTAAAGAAAAAAAAAATTTTTTTCCCTTTACAAAATATTCAGCGACATTAAATCGTACGGTCGCTTCCTGATGCAGTTTCATTTTCCTCCCTTTGAAAAAACACTAAACGCCTTATTTGTAGAAAGGAATGAAAATTGAATTGATACTTTAGCAAATATTTACACTCTATTGTATGCAAAAGTCATGGTCACGAACCAGTCTTATTTTAGTTGGACAAATTCTGCGTGCGTTAACTGAATTCATAAACATACCCGGATATCATTGAATTTCCAATCATCGCTAAGATAACAGCGAACGAGCAATTGCGCCTTTGTGAATTTTATATCATTAAAAAAATAATCAGTGTTTGAACTTGAGAATGAACTTCACAAACGGAACTTGAGAATTTAAAAAAAGGGTAAAAAATTTTTCTCAGTTGATTAACATAAATATGTGTCCGAAGAATCTTCTGCAGGGCTTAAGTAAAAAAGAAAAACGTTCGTTTTCCTTTTATTTTGGCTACCTTAATTTTTAGCAGGAAAATATTCACGCTAGGTATTCTTAAAAGGTTATCACAGCACGATGACCCAAAGAAAAATATTTTGCCCTTGTAAACAAGAATTGTCCTACTCTTTGGGTATTCTCGTTAATGTAAATTTCTTTAAATGTAAGATAATTGATACTATAACTCGAACGAAAATATTTTCGCAACTGAAATTTACTAAATTTTCTGAACAAGTTCTGTACCCAGTTTTGTTTAGTGCTTTAAACGTCGTAGACAAGAATTAATTATTTAGGAGGAAAAAAAGGAACTCCTGAAAAAGGAACTAGGCTGGTTTGCATTAATACAAAGGCTTCCTCGCTTTCAGTAATTATTTTCAAGGTTATACCGGTGAGTTCAAGGAAGGTTGATGTGATTATCTAGCAGGTAAAGCGACCCCCCGCGTGGTTATGCCACCAGAGTGCCACCGTACGGGCAAAAGCAGCTGCATGTGAAAGCCGAAGGCCTTCGTTTGATAAACGACTTAGAAATAGTGCAAATTACAGGCTAGTTCGGATGTACTTTGGTTCCAAAGTACTTTTCACGCATGTAAACCTACGTAAAATCTCTCGCTTCACGTGTCAGCCTTGAATATTGAACCTGGCCCGGAAGAATGGGATATGAATTGTCAATGACGTCATGTTTTTAATGACGCACGAAGTAACAAAGGAGAGTTTAAAATTCTACGCCAACTCGAAACTGGCACGAGTGGAGTGTTTTATCGTTTCTTTGAATAAACGTTAACGCCTGCACGCTTAAACCAAATGGTTTATTTTAATACCGTTACGCTTTAAGCGCTTTTAAACGTGTGATACCGAATATAAAATTATAATTACGCTCTTCTAGGTTATCAAGTTAACTATTATCTACACCACAAATGACGTCACATAATATCATTCGCTCACACGCACACGAAAAATAGCTCGACTATCAGTCCTCATATCGATGTAAGTCGATCCTCTTGGCCTCGCGAGAAAATTCGTAACAGCTGAACCGAGCATTGAGAAAAATTTATTTTCTCAGACATTTTTACCAAAAAAAAAAATCTAAAAGAGGACTTCAATAAAGTTAACTCCACGCATAAACATTTTCTCCGACTCTTGTTTCCCATAGTCTGGTTTACGACTGCAAAAATTAACTACGGCTTCGTGAGTATCCAGTCTGACTTCAACATAACTTAAAAGGATTCTTTTCATATGCACAATCAAGTGCACGGTAGACCGGGATAAAAGATCCTTTTTTAACTGCCCAGCTTTGTCCAGCTGCTAAAGTTGTTCTTTGCAAACGCGCTACTGCCAGGCAGGTGTTCCCTCGCATTCAAAGACATGCCTAACCGACCGCTGTAAACTTGTTAAGGTTTGTAAGCTTTTTGCAGAACGACAGGAATAAATTTTAAACGGGTTGTTTATTGATAAAAACCCAAAGATTTGAAGCAAGATAAAACAAGAAATCACAAAGTTTAAACTTGCGCCTAGAGATTGAAAAAATAAAAAATAAAATAAAATTAAGGTTTGATTGATTTGTTCATTGCTATGTAATTGAAATACTGCAACTTTACTTCGTATAACTTTTTTCTTATCTCTAGTCCCGTTCTTATGTCCTTGAATTTTAGGCACGATTGTAATAGGCAATCATATGAATATGATCTATAGCTCGGCGCCTTTTAATTACGATTGCTGAAATATTGGGATAAAAGCCAATTGAAAATATTAATGTTATGTAAGTGGAGTCAATTCCAAAAATTAAGAAAAATATTTACAGCTTGAGCAGAGAACCAAAATAAAAGGTAGTTCAAAAAAATTAAAAATTAAAATAAAGGTAACAACAGTCTATTTAAATCTCAGGATGTGAAGCATAAAAACTTTTTCCACCCTTTGTTCTTTTTGAAACCCCCGTGTTTGGAATTCAGTTGCTCATGAAAAGGCGACGGGGTTTTATCAGTGGTTTGATGTTTGGCGTGTTTTCCTTTGGTTTTTCCGTTTGTCATTTTCTGTAACGCGCTGTTCCTTTGTAAAACTAGCAAAATGGCCGTGTCAAAGACCTCTTTAAGGTTCTTTTGAGTCAGTGCAGAGCACTCAATATACGCCGCCACACCGAGTTTCTGTGCCAATTGCTTCGCTTCATTTTCACTCAAGGGTTGCTCCTGGTAATTGGCTAACTCGATGAGAACTTTAACGTCACTCCGCAGGTCGCATTGAGTTCCCACCAAAATGATGGGCGTTTGTGGGTTGTGGTGGCGAATCTCTGGAATCCATTTATCAGACACGTTGTAAAAAGACGTTGGTGACACGACGCTGAAGCAGAGCAAGAAGACGTCAGTACTGGGGTAGCACAAAGGTCTCAGACTATCGAAATCATCCTGTAAAAAAAAAATGTTTACAGTCACGATAGGTCATTTTTTGGAAATAAATAATTTTGTAACATTTTTTTGGGGGGCGGAATGCAACTTGTTGTTATCGGTCCATTCGATCAGACACAAATCATTCATCTGTGATGCCAAGGTAAATACTTTCAGTTTTGTGCACACATAATTATAGAGCTAAAGAAGAGTTCTATTTCATCCGTGAAAATCAGATAAGCGTTTCACGTCTATTTATAATTTCAATGACCTCATCAGAAACAATGACAAATTGCAAATAACGTGGAATTATAATCATACGTAGCAGTTTTTATTAACACTCGAATGAATGAGTCATTAAATTTTGATATTTTCAGACGCATACGTCTGGTCTCTGAATTCACACGTTCATATTGTCAAATGGGGGAAACCTACATTTAGAACATCCGAATTGGAAGATTATTTAAAGACATAAAAAAAATATACACTCCGCCCTACACTTAATTGCGCTAATAAAGCTTTCAAATCTAGTTTAACTGTGTACACCTGCTTAACTAACACCCTTCATTTTCATTCAATGCAACCGTTCGCCAGCCCAACTGCCATTTATGGGTTGACCAAGTTGCTTAAACCGGGAATCAGGCTAATTTGAACTCAGTAACCGAAAAACTTCACCGGTCACGGTTACAATTTGCGATTGACGTTACCCAATTTGTTACATAAAATCTCCATAAGCTTATGGTATTATAAATGCTATTTAAGATATCAAAAAGCCATCCAAATAATCCCAACATTCTTTCAGTTCAGTTCAAGATTAAAATATTTAAAGCATTACTCATTGATATAAGCTTTTTTTACCTGTCCAGCCGTATCACATAATTGCAAACGTACAGGATGGTCATCCACTGTCACCACAACTGCAAAATAAATTTCACACACGTAACGTATTATGTGCGGAAATTTTATGTGTTGTTGAAATAAATAAAAGTCAAAAGTTGGTTACCCACCGTTGTAATTATCAAAAGCCGTTGGGACGTATTCCGTGGGGTATCCATTAGTTGTGTAGCTGACAACCAAACTAGTTTTTCCCACCGCTCCATCCCCCACTAGCACGCATTTGACACGGCCTTCACAATTGACTTTGTTGCAGTTTCGGACGTCGGGCTTTATTAAAAATCCCGCGGACTGATCACTCATCAAAGGGGGCATCGTTGATTCACAACTTTTCCTCTATCAATCGTCACACCATTGAATTCTTAACGGGACGAAATTGATTAAAGTTCTCTTCGAGATGATTGCCGGTTACCAAAACACACACAACACGTATAAACTACAGCAGCAGTCGCGTTCAACTATATTCCTTGAAATCCTACGCTACCAACTACGTGGCCCGGTACTGCAACTACAACTAACTTCTGAAGTTCTGATATTGATGAATGATATTATCGCACTTTTGTAAGTCGTGACGTTATCGACTTCTGATTGGTCAATTTATTTTCCGCGCATTTACCACAATTGCCGCCAGAGTTCTCCGTTGAACAGCGCAATTATACTGTGTACACGCAATAGTAATTTACAAAGACCGAAAAAGTTTTTTGATTTTCATTTATCTCGCAACCAAAAATAATAAAGTAAAATTACATCAATTTATTAATTTTTAATCCTCAAATTATTTTCTGGTCCACAAGAAAAATCGAGGGAAAGTTCTCTTTACACGGAACGCATATAGAAAGGATGATGAAGATAATTTAACAAATCATTTTACAAGGCCCAATTTTTTGGCTTCTATTTCATAAATTAATAATCGCCACATTTTGACAACAAATACTTCAGCTTCCTCGTCTAAAACCTGCAAAAAGCAAAAATCAAATTAAATATTAGACTGCAAAATAAAAAGAACATTTTTGGTTACCATCTGAACATCGTCCAAAATGCTCTGTGGTGTACTTCCAGCCATCACTTTGGAGCAAATAAAATCAACAAGTGTTGGTTCCTCTTCGCCAATATACTCGACTATTTTCTTATTTATCCACGGTTTTATCCTTCTCTCCATTAAATTCTGCAAAACAACCTTTTGGTTCAATTTAATAAAATATGCTTATGTCAATTGACTAAATTCAAGTGCGTGTTCCTAAGCTTATATTGTTTACATTATCCACGAGAGACCAGTCGATGGTATAAGCGAAGAGTTTCTCCTTCTCGGTAGGAATTTTGTCGATTAAGTTCTTAATATGCTTTCGTTTCTCTTCCTGATTAGCTGATGTTGCTGAAGATGCTGTTGTTGTGGTGGCGCTACTACTTGTTGTGTTTGTGCTATTTGTAGTAGTTGGTTGAGCGACAGCTTTCTTTTCCTCATCTGTGTATTCTGAATATTAAAAATAAAAATTTATAACAGTAGCTGAATCAAGAATAAATCTAAGCATAAGTTTTTACCTAATGGCACTAGTTTCCGTTTTCGCGGTTGAGAATCACTGCTATCGTCCTCGTCCTGATTGAATATTTCGCCTACAGTTAATTTTTTTCTTTTTGCTGAGGAATGGTGCGATTGACTAGGTGAGGCGCCTACAAAATTTAAATTCGGAAAATGCATTTTTAATAAGTGTATGTATTATTTTAACAAATGATATTTGTTTTTACCTAGTTTAAGACCAGTGAATCCTAACGGTTTCACTTTGGCTTCTTCTTTGGGAGTTGTGATTAAGTCCGAGAAGCCTGACAAACTGTTCTGCGTAGTGTCATCAACAACTTCCAATGCTCTATTACGAGCTTTGATCACTTCAGGATCAACCAAAGGTAATGTGACCATTGGTTTAGGTCTATTTTCTTTCTCGTCATCCGGAGCTTCGACCTTCACTCGGGGTTTAAATTGTTCTTCGCGCTCCTTTTTAATCTAAAATCGAAACATATTACAAAATAAATTTATACAAATCTATTTTTACGGTAATAACGAAACAATTATTTACATTAATTACCCTTTCAAATTCTGCATTTGGATCCGCGTGCCCTTCTTCCATTAGTTTCTGTTTTAATTCTTCCAATTCTTCCTTTTCTCTCTGCCGATCTCTTCCATCATTGTCGATTTCTTTCTCTCGTTCTTTTAATCTCCGAGCTAGAGCGCTGCCCCTGTTTCAAGAATGTGTAATTGTATAAAAGATTACCTCACTTTTTTTTTAAATATTGGCGAATTTAATTACTTGTAATATTTAGGATCATCTCTCTCGTCGTCATAATCTTCTAAAAACTCTTTGAGTCGTTTGGCTTCTTTTGCTTCTTCGTTTTTCTTTTCTTCTTCCTTTTCTTTATCTTTCTCGTATTCGCGAGCTTTTTTCCGTTCCCTAGCTTCCCAATTTCTTAACCGCTGAAAATTAAAACGAAATAATTTTAACAACAAAAAGGGAATTTCCAGAGCGAAAATCAATTAAGTTGCCTACCTCCTGATAAGCTGCTTCTTTTTCCCGTAATTTTCTCTCCAACTTCTTCCTCTCATATGCCTCCTCCTCTTCTTCGCGTTCTCTTTCAATGTCTTTATCACGTTGTTTTAATTTGTCATAATCATTTTCCCTTGCGGCAAACAAACTACAAATATCTCGACTGTTTAGTGATCATAAATTAATTATTTTCTTACGTTTTACCTTTCTCTCGTGCGATCTCTCTCTTTTGAGCGTTCTCTCTCTCTCGAACGCGATCGTGATCGGTCTCTCGAATGATGACTTTGAAGTGGTTCACGAGGTCTTTCAGGGGTGCGGTTGCGAAGTCGATTGCTCTCCTTTTCTCGCCGATCTCGATCTCTGTCACCGCGGTCTCGATCCTTGTCTCTCCGCTCCTTATCTCTTTCCCTTCGTTCGCGTTCGCGTTCTTTTTCCTCTTCGAGTTTCTATAAAGAAAAAGCCAACACCACCGAATTAATTAAAAAATGTTAATTCGGATTAAGTTGAGTAATGACAAGACGCTACGATACACAACAGCAGTTGAGCTGCATTCTCGTGACGGACTGAAAATAGTCTAATATAATTTGCAACTAGAGGAACTGAGTATCAGAGCAAAGATAGTATGATCAAGACGAAGATATTTCAGGAGAGTAACATACCAGACTGCAAATATCCAAGAACCTTGTTTTTTAAAGTTTTCATCGAATGGAGAATACTTGAAAGGATTTTTGAAATAAGAATAAATCGTACAAAAACCACATTCAAGCATTTAAAATATCCGTATTACAAGTTACAAAAATATTTTCGAAATACAAACAACTGACGAAGTTTTACCGGTGACATTAAAGTACACCCAACCAAATAAAACAGGTGTAACTTAAATTTCACACGGTTATCGTAGATTACATGCACCTTGTTAATCAATAGCCACGCACATTAAGAATAAATACAAAACGAAACAAAAAGCTAAAATAAGAATTAAAGTATAAAAACCACTGCCAAATTTCCAACCTAAGCACGAGACATTTCTTTACGAATATCAAAATCCTAAAGGTTCCAGCAAAATAAAAAAAATAAAATAAAACAAACAAAATAAATAAAAGTAAAAAAAAAAACAGAAATTTAAAATAATCTCTATTTGTTTTTTTTCAACGAATTTTCAAAATGCACACTGCTCTGGACAGTGCACAAATTCATCATACCTTCGGAGTCCTTGCTTCAAAATTTTTTTTCCCCTACTACAATTGTTTTTGTATTTTAATAATTTAACACGGGAGAAGGGAAGTAAAACCTGAGTCGTTTCAAGATCAACTTGAAGTTGTCTTCAAGGCTGTAAAATAAAATATCCAACCACTGTTGCGAATTTCAGGACCTACAACTTGATATCTTTCAATTAATTTCATCATGCGCATTACCATTAGTATCAATAAAATTTACGTCAAAAATAATTTCATGCACAGAAAATGTCATTACTGCAACAAAAGCCGGTAAAAATTATTAAATGGTTACACGATTCCCATTTAAATATAAGCAAAATAGGCACGATTGATTTTGATCTAACCCAGTTAAAACATTTTCAAAATAGAATAGAAATTGCTTTATCATTAGTTCAATTGGAAACCTAAACAAGTAATTAACTAAGAATTAAAAAAAAAATCAATTCGGAACTCACCAAAATAAGATGGCGCATCCACATTCTTGTTTAACATTTTTAAAAACAATTTTTGGGAAGAATTGTTTTTTTTGGGAGGGAGGAAACATTTTTACCTTTGCTTGCATCAATCTTGCAGCGTTAAAATTACTGACTTACAACTAGGACTTAGTACAACCAACTTTACCCATAATTCAAAAACAACACTAACGTGTAAAAAAGCAGTACAAAAATGACCATTTCCTACCTTCAACAGCCCACAAACATGTGCTACGACTGCCCTATACATTCAAAATATCTAAAACGGATAATATATACTGACTGCAACGCCATACAAGATATTTTTAACGTTTTTTCGCATTCTACCACCAGTGCCACTATGATAATTGCTTTTATAAATTAATAAACTTTTCAAAAATAATTCAAATCGTTGAGTTATTTTACTGGCACTTTTAATTCATTTACTTTAAAAAAATAAAACAAAAATCGGTTTATTTTTTTTTCCTTTGTAAAAGTCAGCTGAGCCATCATTTTGATGCCACTAAAAAACAACTAATTTTTATCTTTTTTTTCTAGTTTAATATTTTATAATTTTCCCTTAACGTTACATACTATGACTGGTCCTGTGCTCCGTTAAAACAACATTAATGATAGAAGGAGAACGTTTGTTCTACTCACCAAATCCTAGACAAAAACAAACAGCTATGCGCATGTGTAGGAGCAGATGCTCGGCTGATAGCACCAACTCAACGATAATGCCTATTGATTTGGGAATCATAACAATGCTCAGCTGAAAGATAGCGTGACGTAATCTTTGTTTTTTTTTAAATTTAAAGTTAAGTTAAAAAAGTATATTTAAAAAAATTGTTGCATTAACACGGGGAAGAAATGAAAAAGTTAAAGTACGGCAATGAAAACTGAGTCAGGATTAAACTAATTAACTAAATTAACAAGAGTGGCCATAAAGACAATGTAAAACAACATTGTAAAGTAACGCGAGTAGGATGAGATCCCAAATTAAAAGAATAAAAAAATTAGTAATTCTCGTCGTACGTACAGTACGATTTAATTAACGTTATTGCAAAAGGGCCAAATTTGGATTTAAAAAAATAAAATTTAACTCTGCTTTTGTAACTTTTTTTTTACGCCTACGCAGTGAAAACTATCGCTATGTGCTGGCATGACGCTTTTTTGTTTTGCAAATCGTAGGTAAAAATCCACATTTACCTTCATTGTGTCCCGGAATTTTCCGATTTCTCGGTGAATCAAATTTTTCTTGTCTTCTTCCAAATCCATTTCATCCAAATTCTGATTACCGATAAAGAATAAATTCATCAGTGATGAATGATCCTACAAAAATTTAAGTCTTACATCTTTGGATTCCTTGTCGTCTCCATTTCCTCCCTGTCCACTTATTTTCAAAAGGGCTTCTTGAGCTCTCGATAACTTTTTCCTCGGTGATTCTTACCAAATGAAAAATATAAATTTAAAAATAATTCTACGAAAGATAACATTTACTTTATCCAACCATTCGGGACAATTGGCCTAGACAATTCGTGCTCGTGATCGCGTAAAATAGCCTCAATGCCAGCACGAGCAACGCGATCTTCACGTTTGGTATCTTCATCCAAGTCATCATCGTTTGACTCCGCTACTATAATTTCGTGATCAAGCTTAGCTTTCTTACTCGCTTTATACTCATCCAGCTGAGCTTTCGTCTTGGCGTCTACTTTTACCTAAAAAAAAATTTTTTTGGGGGTATTAAGTAATGAAAAAATTCAAAATTTATTCATATCTTTAATTTTTGTTTACCACTAATTTCTTGTCCCCTATTTCCCAGTCGTGCAGTAAGCGAATGGCACGAAGTCCTGATTCAGGATCGGCGTATTCGCAAAATCCAAAAGCTGGTGAAAAAATTTCCGAATAATGAATTATTTAATCAGAAAAATGTTACAGTGCGAATACCTTGTAGTCGTCCCGAAGCTCCTTGAACGCGTTTCCAACTAACAACCGAACCGCATCTCTAAAATAAGTCAAATTAGCTAAATGTCGTGGTAATAATTTAGCATCACGTAACATTACCTGTAGTATATGTTTTATCATATTGTCCGAAGCTCTGTCTGTTATATTTCCGACAAATACAGTAATTGTCGGTCCTGCGCCCATTCTTCTAAATTCGTCTTCCTACAGTATCAAAAGGATGATTACAAACGAAAAAAACGAAAAAAGAAAACACTAGATCTGTGTTTGATCTAAAATGCTTTTTTACGAGCTAAATTAACAACTTCCACTCCATTCTCGCCATCACATATTCATACATTAGTTTTGTAACATCGAAATTATTTGTGATCATTAAGACATATTTGAACCTTCACTATTTATAATTGAGTAGATTTTCGAGTCAATTGCTTGACTGTTAAATAAACCCTCCCCCTCCCGAACAGAAAAATCAAAACTTAAGAAATCTAAGAACAATATAGCCATTAATGATCACCTCCAGTGTTTTAAATTGAACTGCTGTACAACTTATTTAATAACGTTAACAATATGTAATACCTTTCGTCCAAGTAAAACTGCTGGCATGGGTTTCTTCCCAATAGGGGGTCTATGATTTGCTGCCA
>JAQIWS010000856.1:0-15141 GCA_034696085.1 Stigmatogaster subterranea | reverse complement strand
AAAGTGTTAGATTTTAAGGGTGGTTGGTGAGTTGAGATTTTGTGACGTCATGAAGGGTATTGAGTAAGTGGGAAGGTTTGGGGTTCGAATCCTGGAGGAGGATAAAAGTTGTTTTTTTGCTTTTTTTTTATAGTTTATGCGTACAAAAATATTATTTTTTATCCTTTTAGAAATGATTTCCGTCGTGATAAATGAGTAATTTTCCACTTTCACGGTTTAAATTTCTTGATTTTAGGTTTTTTTTTGTTGTTGTTTTTCTACGAAATGATAAAATATAAGTCGACATTTGATTAAACTTGAAAAATATTATAAATAAAGTTAAATTTCAAGGATAATAAGTGAGTTGAGATTGAGTGACGTCATCGTGTTTATCCCCTATTGAACTGAAGGTTGCGGGTTCGAATCCCGGAGGTGGACAAATGTTTTTTTTTGTTTATTTATTTTTTTCACATCTCTACGCACAAAAATACAACATTATATCCTTTTAAAAACAATTTCCGTCGTGATAATTGACTAATTTTCCACTTTCGCGATTAAAATTCTCGATTTTAACTTTTTTGTTGTGTAATTTTTACCTAATTTCTTCAAGCGAGGTGAAATGAAATTGATTTAATTACGTGTAAAAACTTAAGTAAAAAAAAAAATTGGGTGATTTTTATACAAGGATTTTTAGGATTGTTGAGAACTCTGACCACAAGTTCAGTGACATTACCTGTGGGCATGGGCATTACGAGTCAAGGTGAACATGCTGAACTCAACCTTGTGAAAAAGCGAGAAAAATATCTCTCACTTTATGAAATGATGATGGATGATTCTTCCTGTTGAAAAATCTTAGTTGTGTAAATATCAAGTGATTTATTAAAAATATTTTTCAGTGAAAAAAATGGCGGAAAATAAGAAATTTTAAGCCTTGTCGTTTTTAAGCCTAACGAAGAAAATGTGGGTCATTTTGGTGGTTGAGGTTATTCCACTCGTAATCTAAGAAATGCTTAAGAAAAATCGACGATAAAATAAAAGTTTAGTCTTGATTTCGGTTTTTACGTCACTGATAAATTTTTCTGCCAAGTTATTTTTTCGAAGAATGAGCGAAGAAAAAAAGGAAATCCGAGGTGATTTTCTAAATTTGTCGCTTTTAGTCGACTAAAAATAAAAATGAGTTTAAGATTGTTTTTTTTGCTAATTTTATTTTTGGTTTTTTGGTGTTAAATTTGGAGTAGGAAAAAGTTTTTAAGTGTTTAATCGATTTGGAAATTGAGTTTATCGATTAAACGAGTAAAAAATTTATTCTAGAAAGTCGATTTGTGAAAGGGGGCCACGAATTTTTTTGGTTGGTTTTTTTTATTTTTTTTTTTTTTTTGGTGGGAAAACAGGTCATGATTTCTTACTGAAATTGGAACTTGAGTTTTACAGGTAAAGTGCCACCAAGCGCTCAGGTATTTCACCTTGCTTGAAGATTTTTTAGGGTTAGATTTTTGTTGAGTATGAAAAATTGAAATTAATTTTTTTTGTGAGTTAAAAATGTTGATAAGAAAATTTTTTTTAGGTAATTAAATAGAATATAATCTAAATTAAAGGATTTCAAGTGTTTTTAGTGACGAATGTTAAAAGTTTTAAGTAAAATTGGATTTTTGTAAGTGAAAAGTTTAAACTCGTCGTATGTTTAAAATGTTCAACTTGTGAGTGTGACCTAAATTTTTAAGAAACTAGTCTTTTCTTCTATCAGGTATGACTTTTTGTGGGTAATGCTCCCTTTTTAGGTCAACTAATTTGTTTTACTTATCTATTTACTTATTTTTTATTCGCTCTCTTGAGAAAACCGAGAGAAAAGAAAATCACGATTGATTTTGATCGCGCTCACCTCAAAATTTACCTCTTTAAATCCCGATTTCGAGTCTCTAACATCGATTTTAAGTTTAAAAGATTAAATTAATGTACTAATACACACAAATTGAGTAAAATATCGATTGAAAATGTCGAAATCGAGGTGAAATTGTAACGCAAGTGGTGTATCTATACGTTAGGCTTAATTTGTGGGGACTCATATTTGATCAGTGCAGTGACCTAAAGTGAACTAGAATGTAAAAACGAGGAAATAAATATCCCCTTGGGGGTAATGTAGAGAAAAAAGATGTTCCCCACCCCTTCTCAACCGAGATTAAAATTTTAAAAGATTTTTTTGACGATTTTTTGTGATGGAAATAAAAAAGTTGAGAAACAAAAATTTAAAAATCCAAGACGGATGTATTGTGACCTTAATATAATCGGGGAAATTATTCCTTTGCTTTAATAGATTCGGGCATTAACTTTAATAACATTTTTATTATTGTTCTTAAATTGTCGTTACGAAAAAAAAATGGCCGTAACGAGTCTTTATGCCCTAGTTATTTTTCCAGAATATCTGAGACGTAGTGATGCGTTTAGAAAATTATTTTTCTTCAAAGAAATAGAATTATAATTATTTTGTTTTCTTTCTATCTTTCTCTTTGCAGGTTATCAAATTCCCATCGTCACAAAATGAGCATTCCTTTGATTTCAATTGTGTTCCAAGCTCAGGACCCGGAGTGCTCGGCGAGAGTGTCGAATGTCTTAAGAAAAATACCCCAAGGTGAGGAAAAAATTAATTTAGTTGGTTTTTATTATAGTTAATAAAATATTGTTGTTTGTTATAGGAAAATTGATTCGTTGGGTTGCATGCAGTTTAAAATGCATATTCAAGCTAAAGACGACATTTATCAAACGACGAGGGTTCGAATGGCAGCTGCTGAAGAAGAAAGCAAAAAGAATTGGTAAAATTATTTATAAAATTATTTATAAAATTTGTTGTAATTTTTTCGATTTTGTAGTACCAAAGTGATAAAAGCAGCTGGTCCGTATGTTGGAAGAAAAGTTAAAGTGAAGAAGGGGTTGTCAGCCATTCCTCCTCGTCCCATATCCACATCCCCACCTTATTCCTCCACCAACACCTCTTCTGTTTTACCTTTTTCCAAATCATCTTCGTCGTCTTTGGTGAATAAACCTAATTTAACCAATGGTCATCACCACGTGAATGGTAGTGGTAGTAATTTCCAAAGTAATGGTTGTAGCAATGGTAGCAACAACAAAAGTGTTTCCAATACGAAGGTAGCTGGAAATCCTGATATTATGAAAAAGTCCTACAGGTAAAATTATTTTTATAAAAAAAAAAAATTTGTAAGTTATTAATGATTATTTTTGATTTTTAGGGATAGGGTTATTCATTTATTAGCGTTGAGATCGTATAAGAAACCGGAGTTGCTCGCTAGGTTAATGAAAGGTATTTTTTTTTTTTTTTGGCGGATTAAAATTATTGAATGAATTATTGAAGAGTTTTTTTTGTGTTTTTGTAGAGGGGATCAAGGAAAAGGACAAGAAATGCTTAACCAGTCTTTTGGGCCAAGTAGCCACGATGAAGGATAACAGCTACCAACTCGCTAAACATATTTGGTCAGAAATACAAGAAGACTGGCCTTTTTATAATGATCATGATAGAGAGTTATTAAAAAGGTTAAAAATTATATTTTAGATATTTTTAAACAATTTCGCCGTAAAAAATTTTTTTTTTGCAAAATCGAGTTTTTCAGGTGATTTTATGTTTTATTTGAAATTTTTGTAGACGAATGCCTGCGAATTTGACTCCACCGACGGATGGAAATTCCTCACCCGCGAATATTTCGTCGTCGCCGCCGCCGCCTCCCGTTTTACTGAAAAGACAAGCGACTAGCAACTTCAATAGTAACCATAGTAACAGCAATGGTGCAATACCTCCGAGTAAAAAACAAAGGATATCTCATTACGTGAGACAGACAGAAACGAAACCGTCTCCTCAGCTTCACACTAACAACAACAACAACAACAGTAACAAAATTGATGGTTCGATGACCAACGGGCACGTGCAAGAGATGAGTGACAACAGTGTGGTCAAAATGGAGTCTACTTTGAGTAAAATGGATTCCACTGGGTTCTTAACGAGTTATGGAATGGCGAAAGAAAATAAGAATAATGGTTACGGTGGTGTCGCCAATGTTGCCAATTCCACCGGAAGGTGTAGTGGACAGTTGACGACGTCATCGTCGGTGTTGTGCAATGGAAGTACGGGAGGTTCTCATCAATCCACACCTTCTTCCAGTCCTGATAGTCACGACAATGTGGATTCTAGAGGTTAATTAGGTTTTTTTTTTACCTGTTTTTTACCTGAAATTTTAAATTTTTTTGGTTTTTTGTTTTTTTTCAGGCTCAAGTAGTCAGCATAGTAACGATAGCTCAACTATCTCATTAGTCACGGATCTTCATGATTATTTAAAGTAAATATTTTGGAAATTTTTTTTAAGTAAGATGAAAATTGAAGAATTTTGATTTTAATTGTGGATTTGTTGGTTTTTTAAGCAGAAAATACCCTGTGATCACAAGTGCGGAACAACGTGCGATGTATAAATCTGATTTTAACGCGGAATATGAGGAGTATAGACAACTTCACAGCACTATTGAACGAGTGTCGAAACGTTTTGCGGTTTTAGAAGAACAACTACGGAATTCCGAAGAAGGCACCGACGATAGCAGAGTACGATAATTTATACAAAACACGATTTAAAAACGTATTAATTGATTTATTTTATATTTTGCAGAGAATTAAAGAAGAAATATTGCGAGAATACAAAGAAAATAAGCGAAACGAAAAATATCAAACGGCCAAAGTACGATTTAACTACCTTCACCAGAAACTGTCTCACATTAAGAAATTAGTTATCGGTTACGACAATACTTACATGTGCGAATCTTAGCCCCTTTCTCCCAAACTCTTTTAACTTTTAATCCCCTCCTCTCTTCCCCCCTCTCTCTCTGTCTTAATTTTTTTTTGTTTAAAAAAGAAACTAAATTACGATTTTTGTATTCATTTTTATTTAATGAAGAAAAATACTACTACTACTACTACTACTACTACTACTACTACTACTACAAAAAAGAAAATAACTTGTCTTCCTTTACGACGATGGTGCTTACAGAAAAACGAAAACGGTTTTTTTAGTATTTATTTTTTATTTATCCTGATCTTTTGCTTTTTTTTTTTCTCCTCTTGATCCAATCCCATCTTTTTATTTTTAAATATGTATTACGAAAAACGGACTGCCTTTTACGGATTTGACCTCAGCCATTCAGGATTGCCAATTTGTTGACGACTCCTTCAATATTATCAGACTACGAATTTAGCAGTTTTTCCAGTTATTTTTTTGAGTTTTGTTTGTTTTATCCGCAGGGAAACAAAAATGGACCCTTTTGAATATAATATAATTAATTAATTAATAATAAAATAGGATGTGAAATTGTGAAAAAAATTTTTTGTTAGAAGATTTTTTTTTGACTCGATGAAAAATGAAAATTCATTCCAAAGGTGAAGAAACGAAATTTATGTTTTGTTTTTGTTTGTTTACTCCAAAGATACGATGTTTTTTAAAAAGAAATTTAAGACAGATGAAAAGATAAATGTTGAAAAAAATAAGTGGACGATCAGTATTTTTTGGGTTCACCATTTACCAAACAACTCAGGATTTTTAAAATATTAAAAAGTTTAAAAATGTGACAAAAATGATGATAATGATAATAATAATAACAAAATGGTGGATTTATTGAAAAATATTAATATTAGGATATTTATATTAATAAAAAGGGTTTTTTTGTTTTATGTTTTTTGGATGATACTCGAAAAAAAAAAATGGTACGAATTTGAATTTGAATTTGAATTTTGAAAAATGGTTGTGGAAATGGTGAATTTTATTGAAAATTTTTTTAATTTTGTAGATTTATTTTTTTTTTTTGGTTTTAAAAATTGGAAATTTGAAAATATTTTCATTTTTTAACCAAAATTTGATTTTTTTTTTGTTGATTTTTGATTTTTGATTTTTTTTTGTGTGTAGAATTCCATTTAATTTAACCAAATGTACCAGTTTAATTAATTAATTAATTTTCAAAGCATTCAATTATATTAAAGAAAAAGTTACAAAAAAAAATTTAATAATATTGATAATACTTATACAAAGTATATTTTGTGTGATTTAAGTTGACGACTGGAACGGCAAACGATTTTCCTTTAAATTTTTAAATTTAAAATATTTTTTCTTCAACCCTGTCAATTTACTGTTATTTAAAAATTTATTTTTTATTTTAATTTTTGGTTTTTTTAATGCGCTTTCTTTATGAAAAATTGTAATGGATGAAAAAAGTTTGTTGATGACGCACAAAAAGATGAAGGATTTAGTTAACTATTATAGTTAGTATAAATTAACTACTTTTTGTTAGAATTTTATAAAATTGCTCACGAAATTTTTGTTTAGTTTAATAATTTATTTTATTTTAAATTTTTTTTTAGTGGAAAGAAAACAAAACATTTGTTGTTTATTTAAGAAAACAAAGGTGCCATTTTTAATTTTGTGTTTTTAGGCTTAACAAATTCAAAATTTTTGTGAAACAAAGAAACAAATCCATTCCACAAATTAAATTTTAAGGAAAAAATTTATTGAAAACAACTTTGTGTCATCGTGCCATGTCCACTAAATAGTGCTCAATGACATTAACAATAATTGGTGGAGAAAAACCAAAAGCAACTAACTTTTCAGTTTAGTTAACAAATTTAACTGAATGAACAAATGAACATATTGAAAAGTATAAATAATGTTAGTAAAGTTATTTGTATATGTTTTGGGACGAATACGAATTTTGTGATGGTGAGAAATGTTGGTTGTTGTTTAAAAATTGAAAAATTTCATCTGTTTTATTGTTTCTTTTAGTTTGGTTTTTGATTTCAATTATTTTTTGATTTGATTTTTTGAATTATTTTGTAATGTGAAAAGTAATTTTACAAAAGGGTGGGAAAAAGTTGTTTAAGCAAGAAAGGCGCATTATTATTGATTAACTGTTTATATAATGATAATAATAATAATATGGATTTCTAGTTGCGAGTGACTGGAAATCTGTTATAACTGGTTGCGATATAACTGGTTAATTGTACACTTTGATGAATTTAATGAAAAACAGCGATTAAAAAGAAAAAAACAAGAAAAAAGCAGACAAAAAAAGATAAAAAAAAAAAAAATAAGTGAAAAAATAAATAAAAAAAGTGATTATTTGCATGCAAATCGTTATTTATTTGTTTTATTTTGTCCAAAAATGTGGAAAAAGATGACGACTGCAGTGATGTTAAAATTTATTTATAAACATTTTGGAATGGATGGTCATAGAGAATAGAGATACAACGACCATCAGCAATTGATGCAGACGAATATCCAACATAGATCTTGTATCTTGATCTGAAGTACTTGCGCTAAGCGGAGAAATAGAATTACACAACCAATATGGAAAATAATATTAAAATTGGTCCAGGAGTAACGTGAATAATAAATGGTTCCATTTTTTGTTGATGCAAAAATAGATTGAGAATAAACTAATATCTTCTCCATTCTTTATTTAACTCTAAAAATTTATAGTATTTTATTGGAGTTCTTAGTTAAACATTTGAAGAAATAGGAAAACATTTTTGCTTGAAATGTACGTATTGACAATAATGAAATTATATTTCCCGTTGGAAGCAAATCCGCCCACGCCAGGTGCGTAATAAAAATGTGCCACTGTGAGTGGTGACGAGTTTAAAGTGCGGTTGGGTAATTTTCAGTAAAGCTGAGTGAATAATTTGAAGATGCAAATATTAACCGCATTATAAGTGCTTTTTCGTACAATTTTTATAGTTAAATTTAAAAATTAATTGTATTTTTTCCTTTTTTAGTAGTAGTTAACTTATACCAATTTTTAAACAATACATTGTTAAAAAATATAATTTCAAATTGCGTCGTCGAAAGAGTCAAACTGATCCAACGGCATAAATTGACATTTTACATTCTTTCTCAAACTTTTCTCTCGACGAGACATAGCTAAATCTCTTCTATATCTCAAAGATACTAAACCACAAATTAGCAAAACTACACAAAAATTAACCGCGCAATGCCAAGTAAAATAAACTAAAACCAACACCGTCTCTTTATGATCATCTTGAGACCATCTTTTCATCCAATCTAAAGGTGGATATAATATAAAACCTACGTGACAAAGCCACGTTCCCTGCACTAAAAACCAATAACCACGTGCCAAAGTTGCCATCACCTTACTACGAACAAACATTTCAGTCATCACCGAGATACAACAACAAGCAATGGCAACAATCAACAGTTGATGTGCAACAACATCTACCATAGATCGCTTGTGTAGGTGAAAATATAATATTAATCCTTCAAAGAATAATTGAAGAATGCCCGTGAAGTATTGTGCTTGAGGAGGAATTGCTGGGAATTTGTGGAATTGTAGAATTTCAACCAAAGGTTGAATGGTGAAGAAGGTATATATTGAAAGATGTTGGGCATTCTTGAGATAACCAATGTCGCCGTCATTAATAAAACCAGTTTTGATTTCTACCGAAATGGTAATTATTGCACAAAGTAGTTTTAAAATAATTTCCAAAGGAAGGTTGGGGTAGTGTTCTAGGCGGAACCAAGTTGTACTACGGTAAGGAGTTCCGTTGCATATTGACTTGAAATAATTGCGATATGCAGCATAACACCACCATATGGAAAGTATAACGAAATATGATCCTGGAAATACGTGGCCCATGAATGTTCCCATGTTTTTTTGCGTTGAGATCTAAAAGTAAAAAATGAGTTTAGATCTAAGTGATGCACTTCAATACTAAATTAAGATTAAATTGATCTCTGTTTAGGCTCCACCAAATTTTGGCTCCGTGAAATTTTCAGCACGTGATCAATTAAAGTTATCATCTCGCGAATTAACGCTTGTAAAATTTTTTACTAAACAATAATTTGATTCTTTTGACTTACTTTTTTGGAATTTGTAGTTTTGAAGTCACTATTCTGGTCTAATTCAAAGTAACAACTCGGTTTTGTTTAGCTCTAATCCAAGTTCCTCGTCGACAGTAGAATTGCCGTTGTGAAGAGAGTTCATTTTTATGGGATAAATGTGGCTTCCATTGTGTGACAGTCTAGTCCACTTTTTGCTGACAGTGAAGCCGATAAGAAGGACAAAAAAAAATAAAAAAGAAATTATACGGATAAAGCAAAACAAATGAAAAATCACTGGATTAGTAGGATTAATGAAACGGATTAGTAGGATTAATGAAACGGATTAGTAGGATTAATGAAACGGATTAATAAGATTAGCTTGGTTTTTTCTATGTTTTTTTTTATCCTTCATAAGGACTTCACTAATTTACCAAAAAGTGGAACAGTCTATATATTTGCAGCACCGCGAATTGCAGTAAAGGTTAACCGTGTGACGTGCACGTCGCGACCCTGTTTATTAACTTCGAGGGATGGGGGGTATTTTGGTTAATCATGTGTCCGCCAGAGGTTTTTGAAATATTTAAGCTGGGCTTAAATTTTTTTATCCACGGAACGAGCAGAAATTCAAATTTCGCGCGGATTTTCAGCTCACGACGCAGCGTGCAAGGTTTACAAAATAGCTGCGTTAATTAACATTTGGCGGAAACTATAAAATGGAATTGAGTAAACTGGTGAGTAGTGACGACTTTGAAGCGCGGTTGGCTTTTTTATTTTGCAGTACAGCCGTGCATGAAAATTTTTAAGATACTCATATTTATTTTGCAAAGTGATTTTTCATATAATTTTTACATCAGTGAAATTTAAAAATGAATCGTAATTTACGTGTTACACTTTTAGGAGAAACTTTAGTAATAACAGAACTTACATCAATCAACAATAGATTGTTATACAAAATATATTATTTCAAATTGCATCGTCATCAGAGTCAAACTGATCCAATGGCATAAACTGACATTTTACATTCTTTCCCAAACTTTTCTCTCGACGAGTCATTGCCAAATCTCTTCTATATCTCAAAGATACTAAACTACCAATTAGCAAAACTACACAAAAATTAACCGCGCAATGCCACGTGAAATACACTAAAACCAACACTGTCTCTTTATGATCATCTTGAGACCATCTTTTCATCCAATCTAAAGGTGGATATAATATAAAACCTACGTGACAAAGCCACGTTCCCTGAATTAACACCCAATAACCACGTACCAAAGTTGCCATCACCTTATTACGAACAAACATTTCAATCAACACCGAGATACAACAACACGCAATAGCAACGACTAAGAGTTGATGTGCAACAACATCTACGATAGATCGCTTGTGTATGTGAAAATGAAATATTAATCCTTCAAAGAAAAATTGAAGAATGCCCGTGAAGTATTGTGCGTGAGGAGGAATTGATGGGAATTTGTAGAATTGCAGAATTTCAACCAAAGTTTGAATGGTGAAGAAGGTGTAAATTGAAAGATGTTGGCCATTGAGGAGATAATCAAAGTCGCCGTCATTATTAAAACCAGTTTTGATTCCTGTCGAAATGGCAATTATTTTATAAAGTAGTTTAAAAATAATTTCCAAAGGAAGGTTGGGGTAGTGTTCTAGGCGGAACCAAGTTGTACTACGGTAAGAAGTTCCGTTGCATTTTGACTTGAAATAATTGCGGTATGCCGCGTAGCACCACCATATGGAAAGTACAACGAAATATGATCCTGGAAATACGTGCCCTAAGAATTTTCCTATGTGTTTTTGTGTTGAGAACAAGTACTGAAAGAGTAATTTAATTGTAAGTGTTGCATTACAGTAATAAATTAAGATTATATTACTCACTTTTTCGGCTCCACCAAATTTTGGCTGCGTGAAATTTTCAGCACGATCAATTAATGTTGTCATCTCGCGAATTAATGCTTGTAAAAAATTTTAACAAACAATAATTTGATTCTTCTGACTTACTTTTTTGGAATTTTTAGTTTTGAAGTCACTATTTTGGTCTAATTCAAAGTTATAACTCGGTTAATTTGTTTAGCTCTAATCCAAGTTCCACGTCGACAGCAGTATTGCCGAAACGTGATAAAAATTTCATCTTTATGGGATAAATGTGGTTTCCATTGTGAGACAGTCTATTCCACTTTTTGATGACAGTGAAGCCGATAAGAAGGACAAAAATAATAAAAAAGAAATCATATGGATAAAGCAAAACAAATGAAAAATCACTGGATTAGTAGGATTAGTGAAACGGATTAGTAGGATTAATGAAACGGATTAGTAAGATTAGCACGATTTTTTCCTTTGTTTTTTTTATTCTTCACTATCACCAAAAAGTGGAATAGACTATATTTGCAGCACCGCGATCTGTAGTAAAGGTTAACCGTGTTTATTAACTTTGAGGGGTGAGGGGTATTTTGGTTAATTATGCGTCCGCCAGAGGTTTTTGAAATATTTAAGCTGAGCTTAAATTTTTTTATCTTTTGGACAAATAGAAATTCGAATTTTGCGCGGATTTTCAACACACGATGCAGCGTACAAGGTCGCGCGTTACAACTGCTTGTTAATTTAAAATCAGGTTAATTCTTCTAGATGGTTGAATAGTGAAATTTGGACAAAATTTTAAACAAAATTTAATTTTTCACATAATTTTTAAATTTTGCATTTTAAGTTAAAAAATTAATACAAAATATTTATAAAATAGACGTAGAAAGTAGAAACTTTGTCCTAAAATTTAAAATATGTGGGAGAAATTGTGCTTCTGGCGAGTAGTGACGACTTTGGAGCGCAGTTGGCTTTTTAATTTGCAGTAAAGCCGTGCATGAAAATTTTTAAAATACTCATATTTATTATGCAAATTGGTTTTTCATATAATTTTTACATCAGTGAAATTTAAAAATGAATCGCAATTTACGTGTTACACTTTTAGTAGAAACTATAGTAATAACAGTTACATCAATCAACAATAGATTATTATACAAAATGTATTATTTCAAATTGCGTCGTCATCAGAGTCAAACTGCTCCAACGGCATAAACTGACATTTTACATTCTTTCCCAAACTTTTCTCTCGACGAGACATTTTCAAATCTCTTCTATACCGCAACGATACTAAACCACAAATTAGCAAAACCACACAAAAATTAACCGCGCAATGCCACGTAAAATACACCAAAACCAACATCGTCTCTTTATGATCATTTGGTGACCATCCTTTCATCCAATCAAAAGGTGGATATAATATAAAACCTACGTGACAAAGCCACGTTCCCTGAATTAACACCCAATAACCACGTACCAGAGTTGCCATCACCTTATTACGAACAAACATTTCAATGGCCATTGAGATACAACAACACGCAATAGCAATGACTAAGAGTCGATGTACAAGAACATCTAACATAACCCGATTGTGTACGTGAAGATAAAATACTAATCCTTCAAAGAAAAATTGAAGAATGCCCGTGAAGTATTGTGCGTGAGCAGGAATTGATGGGAATTTGTAGAATTGCAGAATTTCAACCAAAGCTTGAAAGGTGAAGAAGATGTAAATTGAAAGATGTTGGCCATCGCCATAATTAAAGTCGGGGCCGCCACTAAAACCAATTTTGATTTCTGCTGGAATGATAATTATTGCACAAAGTAGTTTAAAAATAATTTCCAAAGGAAAGTTTGGGTAGTGCTCAAGGCGGAACCAAGTTGTACTACGGTAAGGAGTTCCGTTGCATTTTGACTTGAAATAATTGCGGTATGCAGCGTAGCACCACCATATGGAAAGTACAACGAAATATGATCCTGGAAATACGTGGCCTATGAATGTTCCCATGTTTTTTTTGCGTTGAGAACTAAAACTAAAAATGGAGTTTAGATGTAAGTGTTGCATTTCAATACTAAATTAAGATTAATTTGATCTCTGTTTAGGCTCCACCAATTTTTGGATCCGTGAAATTTAAAACGCGATCAATTAAAGTTTTGACCTCGCGAATTAACACTTGAAAAATTTTTTAGTTAACAATAATTTGATTTTTTTGACTTACTTTTTTGGAATTTTGAATTTTGAATTGTCACTGTTTTGGTCTAATCCAAAGTTATTACTCGGTTAATTTGGCTAACTCTAATCCAAATTCCACGTTGACAGTGTCAACGAAAAATATAAGGAAAAATTTCATGTTTTGTACAATAAATGACGCTTCTATTGTGAGACCAGACTGTAGCGTAATATTCGCAGTAAAGCTTAACCGCTAATTAATTTAATTTCATGTTAACTTTAAATGGTTGAATCTTGAAATTTGGACAAAATGTTAAACAAAATTTAATTGTTCATAGATTTAATAATTTTGAAATTTTGAAAGTTAAAAAATTGCTGCATAATATTTATAAAATAGACGAAAAAATTTTGTTCTAAAATTTAAAACGTGTGAGAAAAATTATGCTTCTCCTCGCTCGCACAAAGATGCAAAACTGATGTAAAAATAAATCAACTTAATAAATTACTAAGGCTCTAAAAAATTTTCTAAACTGTTTTATTGGTGTTTTATTTTAAAAAGTTGAAGGAATAGGAAAAATTTATGTTTAGAAATACGTATTGAAATAAATAAAATTTTATTTCCCCTTGGAACAAAAATCCGCCCACTCAATATGCGTCAACTAAAAACCAAAATGGCTGCTTCGACAGTTGGAGGAAACATGAATGTGATTATATAACTCATTCGGTTCTTTTTCTGAGTAAAATTAATAATTACGAAGTACTATTTTTACGTCATTCTAACGCTAAATTAAGTTTACCAGAGGTGACCATGAAGTGCTATTATGGCTAATTAGCACATAAAAATTTTGAAATACTGCTTTTTATTTTGAAAACTTGTTTTCACATAATTTTTACAGTGAAATTTAAAATTGAATCATAATTTATTACATTTTTAGCACAGTGTTATAAAATAATACATCAAATTGCATCGTCATCAGAGTCAAACTGCTCCAACGGCATAAACTTACATTTTATATTCTTTCCCAAACTTTTCTCTTGACGAGACATTACCAAATCTTTTTTATACCGCAACGATACCAAACCACCAATTAGCAAAACTACACACAAATTAACCGCGTAATGCCACGTAAAATACACCAAAACCAACATCGACTCGTGATGATCATCTGGTGACCATCTTTCCATCCAATCTAAAGGTGGATGTAATATAAAACCTATGTGACAAAGCCACGTCCCTTGAATTAACAAGCAATAACCACGTACCAAAGTTGCCATCACTTTACTACGAACAAACATTTCAACGGTCACTGAGATACAACAACACGCAATTGCAAGGACTAAGAGTTGATGTACAAGACCATCTAACACAGAACGACTGTGTGTGTGAATATATAATATTAATCCTTCAAAGAAAAATTGAAGAATGCCTGTGAAGTATTGTGCGTAAGGAGGAATTGATGGGAATTTGTAGAATTGTAGAAATTCAACCAAAGTTGGAATGGTGAAGAAGATATATATTGAAATATGTTGGGCATTGATGAGGTAACCCATGGCTTTTTTGTTTAAACCAATTTTGATTTCTACCAGAATGATAATTATTGTGGTAGTTAATTTTAATAAAATTTCCAAAGGAAAGTTGGGGTAGCGTTCGACGTGGAACCAAGTTGTACTGCGGTAGGTAGTTCCGTTGCATTTTGACTTGAAATAATTGCGATATGCCGCGTAGCACCACCATATGGAAAGTATAATGAGATATGATCCTAGAAATACGTGGCCAAAAAAGGATTCCATGTTGTTTTACGTTGAGAACTAGTAATAAAAAAGTAGTTTGAATGTACAGTTTGATGTAGTGTTGCATCTCAATACTAAGATAAGATTAAATTAATCTATATTTTGGCTCCACCGTTACGTACAATTTAGAGCGCGATCAATATTAAAGTTCTGATCTTGTAAATTAACGCATGTAAAAATATTTACTAAAAAATAAATTTGATTCCATTGACTTACTTTTTGGAATTTGTGGTTTTGAATATGCGTTTTGATCTAATCAACGGTCTGCTTGGCTCTGGCGCAAATTCTACGTTGACAGCGTTGCTGTCACGAGGCAATTTGATGTTACAGGAAAATTTAGCTTCTATTGTGAGACCAGACTTTTTTGTTTCGTTCTACTTAAAGTTTAACCGCGAACTAATTTAATTTCAGGTTAACTCCAGATGATGGAATCGTAAAATATGGACAAGATATTAAGAAAAATTTAAT
>JAQIWS010000855.1:0-15151 GCA_034696085.1 Stigmatogaster subterranea | reverse complement strand
CGAGTCCATATTGAAATCGTTCAGACTTCTCAGGTTGCCTACCACGGTGAAATGCAATGCCGAAGCGATGCACGAACAGAATTCGGGATGAGCTCTTTTTCGATTCCCGCTCTCTCTTCCTCTCATCGTAAGATTTCAGTTCTTTGAACAAGAAATCACAACCGTGAAGTTTTATTTCTCTATCGCGGAAATCTCGACTTTAGTCGATGTGACTTAGTGCTGAACACTTGGCTCCGAGTGGTCCATAAGTCAGTCTTGCCAAGAGAGTGAACAAAAAGAGATGTCTGCGGACTACATAAGACACTACACTTCAATCCAACCCTCAGCTTTAAAAACTCAAATCACATCATAATTCTTAAGACCAAATCCTTCATCTTCGATCAGGTGAAGAGAACAACTCCGATAAACGAAAACCCTCAAAAAAAAACAAAAAAACTATTATTGTTTTCGTCAAAAAATTCTGGCTGTAATCCCAATTTTTTCTCTCCATCCCGCAAATCCGGGATATAAATTGTGCACAACACCAAAAAGAGAGAACGTTTTAAAATCTTCCCTCTCAACTTTCTCCCTCAAGTGTGCCAGCACTTGACAATAAAACTTAACCAAATGACAATAATATTCCTCGCAAAAGCAGATCTCTTCTTTGAATTGTCGCAATCATCATTAAGAAACCTGAAGAAGGCTAGCATTAACTTTTCACAAAAATTAAAAAAGCAAAAATAGAAATTTAAAAAAAAAAAAAAGATTTTCTCGAGTACAGAGTACAGACGACAGAAAATTGCTTTTTCAGAGCGGAAAAATACGCGGAGAACTAAAAAGAGGACAATGCCCGTCACTGGATTAATTAGTCGTCGGTAGAAAGATTACACAAAACGGTTACGCAAAAATCGAAACTCTTAGAAGGTCACATTTGACAATAAAATAAAACCAAAAAATCCCACACACACCGCTCAGCTTAAATTTTAAAATATTAATTATTAAACCGTTACACAACCTCGCTTCACGTTGAATTAAATTTGGTAACGAAATAAATATCGAACGGTTGCGTAATCCGTTAAAACTTGATATAACTTTGCTATTTACCTGATTCCACAGACATAGATTTCCACCTGCGAGCTAAATTACAAGATATTTCATCGTGGTAATAACAATACCCAACAACTATTGTAACATCGATATACAGTGTATAACCATGTTTAGTAGAAGATGGTGAATAATGAATGAGACGACGTCGATTAAATCGTGCTGCACTACATAAACAGATTGACGCTAGAAATGAGAAACAACTGAATTAGCTTCTCAACTCGGCCTTTCTCTCTCTTTTTACGATACTCATTTTCTGTTAAGTGAGCCACTTAATTGCAACATTCCGCGATATAAATTATCGCACCACTTTTACAACTACCTGTTCGGTAAAGGTGGAACGGCAATGATTGCGCATCGATACAAAAGAGGAATAAAAATAACAAAACGACAAAAATTTTTTCGAATCCAAACTCGAAATTGCACATCTGGGGGAAAAAGGCGAGACGAAATATGAAAATAGTCGCATTTCCGCGAAAACGCTGGAAAAAGCCAGCATAAATTCAGCAGTTTGAAATACGAAGCCGAATGAAATCTATAATCCATACAAAGCCATTTTCCACAACCAAGCCCGCAATCAACTCGAGAGACGTCATTCTAAAAGATTTCCTATACATATCACGTCAAGAGGCAGCGTTCTGGAGATAATTCGCCAATCAGAAAAGAGACAGAAACAAAAAAATAAAAAAAATTTTTTTAAAGTAGAATTCCACCGTCGTTTAACTTAACCACAAGGATAAAAATGATAAAATTTTTCTTTTTTTAATGAGATGACGGTACGACTACTCGATTAATTTTTCCGTCGCATTTTTATGTAATTCAACGTTGGATACTGGCTGATTGCGTGCCAATCTGAATGAAGAATCGCAATTAGGACAAAAAGAGGCAGTGAAAGAAGAAGAAAAAATCATTGGAGCGGAGAATATTACATTTTCTCAACGTTCCTTTCTATTCCATATTCGATCCAAAAGAAGAAAAAAATTGCGTTTTTCACATTATTCGAGTTCGATAAATAAATCTAAAAGTAGGCGACCACGGATATTAAAAGCGAGCGCGTGCGCAATTGAATTTTTAATTAGTTTTTAATATAAATAAATAAATTAACTGTACGAGAAAAAATAATTTTAAAAATCCTCGACCATCTCTTAAACAATTTATGTACGCTGAATTTAAAATTAAGTCACTTTGCGTCTGGCGAAGTGCACGCGGTTTAAGACCCCGTAATTGAAAATAATTACTCAAATGGCGAAGAACACAAAATATACAAAACGTCAGTGCTCATTTATGAACTCCAAAACGGTCGTAACTTTTATCCGAGTTGCGCCAACTAAGTTATACGTTTAGAGTATCTTTTATTTTTTTATTTTTCACCTTCAAAAAATCCCTTCGGTCTCATTTTTCATCTTGCTTTAAAAACTACAAGACGCTTAAAACGAAAAGCCGCACAAAAATTTTAAACATTGTCCCAGTGCTTAACTTTAACTGCAATCTGTTTACAAGCGGATCTCGTTAATAAATCTACTCCAGCAATGAATAACAATTTCAACTGCAACCAAAATTAAACCTGCCAACATCAGACACAAAGATGGTGGAACAGAAAAGAGAGAAAGAGGCGGGAAAGAAAAGAAAAAAATATGTTGAAAGCTGAAAATTTGCACGTCTAGCAAATTGTTCGCAAAAAGAACAAAGGGCAAATTTTACTCGACGGTTTCGCAAAGTTGAACAAACGCTCGCAATTCCATCTCTCCAATTTTCAGCACTCTATACACGTTTTTAAGTGTTCCCTCACAGCTGAATTGAACGCTAAACGAGCTTCACTACAGGGAGCCATATCCTTAAAAAAAAAAAAAAAAAAAAAAAAAAAAAAACTACGAGTTTGTCTATTGCTACTACTAAAGAAATCAAATTACCAAATACAACAAACACTTTTCAGTTTTATTTTTCCCTTTTTCCTTCAAAAATAAAAAAATTTTCCCGGCTCCTTACGAGAAACGAGAAACCAACCTCGTAGTGAGATTTGATAGACTCTCTGCTGACAAAATAAGAATAAAAATCCAAAAAAAGAATAATAATTCGTTTTAAGGAAGAAGAAAAAGATGAAGAAAAAGAAAAACGGGGAAAAGATTGAAAGAATAAATCGTCCCAATACGCAGTTGTCACGAATGATTGCGAGGTTCGTAGGATTTTAATTAACCCACTGGGGACTAAAAAAAAGCATCTTAAAACGTCAACTCTATTTTATCAAAAAAAAAATTTTTTTAATCTTGTAAATTTAACATAAAATATAAAAAAGTTGTTAGAAGAAATCTACACTGCGGTTTCTTTTGAGAATAAAAAATAAAGAAGCGACTAGTCGATTTTCCCACGCGTTTTATTCGTCGCCCACCGCCGTTAATAATTCAACCTCGCTTAATCAAAAACAAACAGTGAGAAAAGAGAGTGAGCAAACTTTGTTTTCTAAAAGTAAGAGCTTCCGAATAAACAAGCGCTTTTTAAAACAACAAGCGCTCTACTACCTCGAAAACCAGCGACGACAAAATACAAAAATCGAGGAAGAAAAATTGTTGAAAAGATTAAAATAAAAAATTAATAACAAAATAAAATTTATTCCCAAAAAAAACAAAAAAAAACTACTTAAACGGAAGATTTATTGGAAAAGTTACGTTTTTAGCAGATAAGTCGAGGAGGACTCGAGATAAAAAAAATTTTATTATTAAATGTACATTATGTTAAAATATACGTTGAAAGGATAACTAAAATAGAAATGCAATATACTTTTCTTCTAGATATATTGCTCATTGGTATACAGTGTCGGCCACGAAAATATTGTTTACCATCATTTTATGCAATCCAAAACACATCGCATCATCCGCGAGACGCACGCAGACTTCGTTTCCTATTCACTTCATGCATAACGCGCTGCACCGTTTCCCAAGCGGTTTCCCATTTTCCAACCCAAAATCCGATAAGTCCGAAGCAGGTTCGTATACACAGGATACAAACAAGGTCCTGTCAGTGACCACGAATATCAAGAAACCAAAACGACGACCACCCACATCGAAGAATTGTCACCGCTGTCAAAACGCAAAGCATGACGGGATTGACCCGATCAAAAGTTGAGACTTAAATTTTTTTTTTTTTTTTTTTTTTTTTGGTATTAGGGAGTTTTCTTAGATTAAAAGCAAACGAAAACTCGTGAAAAAGCTGTAAAGAAATCATAAGACACGTTCGGAGAATAAAAAGAAGATTCGTCGACTCCCACGCAATGTACACGTTCTTTTCCTCCTTTTTTTTTCTTCTTTTCATTTGTAGAATAAACTTCCACCGAAGAAATGTCTCGTGCGGAGGAATCTCACAGATTGAATTCTGGTCAGCATGACCCCCCCGGGGGGACTTTCACCTCGAGCGAATTGTCCAAGAATTCGAAAACATCAGTTCGACGAAAAACGCGGTTGAAATTGCATCGTGCAATTTCACTTTTTTCTCCTACACCCATCAGTTATTTATACATTTTACAATCCAAACTCTCCCAAAAAAATAAATAAAAAAATAACTATTTTTTGACTCCAAACTTAACCCACAACAAAGCTGTTGTAAAAAACTCACAAAATAAATTTTTATAATTTATTGCTCAAAAAAAAAAAACTATATATAAAAATATTGTCAACTGGTTCTACACCTACGAGGGACCAACCAACTTATTACATATTTTTTTTTTAGAGACAGTGGACGAAAAAAAAAAAAAATAACGTGGCCAACAGCGACCTACCATCTTGTATTTCTTTCTCTTTTATCAGTCGCGTGTCACTACACTACACACCCCAATATACAGATATATATAAAACTGTATCTAACCCTGAAGGCGGTTGAAGTTGTATTTCTTTTTGTTTTTGTTTTTGTTTTCTGATAGCTGCTCTCCAAAGACATGTGGACAGAATTACACACCGGAAAGATGATGAAAAGGAGAAGACCAAAAAAAAATGACAAAAACAACCTCTCGAGCAGAAAATGTATAAAAAAAAATGAAACAAAAGAACTTCTTGTTCTGGCTTATAAATTTTTCCAGAGGCTGTTGATGCAGGTACAGTACGAGCACTACCCATCGTTCATGGCGTGGTTGCAGTTGTCACACACGCGAATCCATCTTATACCCAACGACACAAAAATGACAACTGGATATTATCAATCGTTAACTACCAAAAAAAAAACACTAAATAAACTCCACAACAAAAATTAAGCGGTTCCAGACCTCGACAGATAAAAAACATACTGCAAACATAATATTTTTTCGTGACCCCACGACATAAAAAAAAAAAAAAAAAAAACCACTAAAAGAAACAAATGCAGCGAATCAGAAGCATTCAGCCGTTACTTCATTTTAAGTCTTATTCCGAGAACGTTACCCGAAAAGTATGACAACAGATGGCCGTCGTAAAAGATTCCTCGAAATCGAAGGCACGAATAAAAATAGAATTACGACTGGTGCTTGTCAATGACGTCAACCATCCACAGTCAATACCCGTTCGCCCTCTTATTCCTTTCCTGTCACCAGATCTTGTTGTCATAAATGCCTAGCCGACAAAACGCCAGCTTACGGCTTTACTCAACTGACAGCGCTCCGCGTCCATTCCAATCCACCACCCGCCTCCATCCCGCGACATTTCGAGATACATTCATTAACGACCGACTCAACCCTCCTTTTGCTGCCATGTCATCGTACAAGGCGGGTTGTAAGACCTGGGAAAGGACGCGGCCTGTCATCGCCCGACCGGATTCCGGGCCAACTAAAAGTGGCCGAGACCTCGCGGTGACAAAAGCCACGTCTTCGACCAATAATTGAAATGGAACGAGTTCGACGTACTTCGAGAAAGTTAATTACGAATTATTATTATATATTTTTTTTTGGCCAAAAAAACAAAAAAAAAATTAGACAATGGTGTGAAAATATGTCGAAGTAAATTTTAGTCGACAAGATTTATTTTTCTCGCCTTTTGCAAAGCGGATATCCGTCACTTTGAGCGGATGTAAGAATTATTTTCATTAAGTGTTTTATTATGTCGGAAATCGAGGTTTATTAAAACGATACCTATACGTGTTTAATTTACATCAACAATGCACTACACCGGAAAAAACAAGCTCCAGTACAAAAATCCCACACCACAAAAACACCGAAGCAAAGATTAAAATGGAATAATAATAATAAAAATCAGCATAAATTAAAAACACGGTTATTAATAACTCAAAAAACCTCCACCAAAAAAAAAAAAAAAAAAAAAAATCGATTACAAAATATTTTAAACGACGTAATAAATTTACATTACAAAAATCATCACACCAACTTCGCTTCCCGCAAACTCGCAATTTTCGCACTCCGCATTCATTCATCTCACGCGCGTCATTAATTTTTTTTTTTCCCTCTCCCCAAAAAAAAAAATCCAACCCAAAAAACTTAATATCTTGGATATTTCCACCTTACTTTCGCAAAACCCCTTCTTCTTTTTATGAGGACTTTTAAATTGCTTTACGTCTTTCCCGTCATTCTTGGCAACGTGGCAGTGAAACAAGATCGTAAATATACGAACGACGAGTCCCTCGTCCTCCTTTTCCTCCCACCCTATTTGGCGTTCTTTCTTTCTGTCATTCGACTGCGAACAAGACAATCCGAGTCTTAAGTTACATCCTCCGTTTCTCGCCAGCGCGCTTGCTAATGAGACGCGCACTTTCTCCTTCTGATTAGAAGACAAACAACTCCTCCTCGACACTCTTTCTCTCAGCATTTGAAAAACAAAAACTCTGATTTTCAAACGACGTACAAGCGAATGAATCAATACTGTCATTCAAACTTCTATCAACAATTATCGAAATCTTTTCATCGCTAAATTTCATCATCACGCAAAATCCTAAATTTTTCAAAACAACAAAAGGAGTAATCGAGAAATAAGGATTAGCCTGACGTCACAAACGGAAATTAAAATTTCTCATTTTTTCGAGGGAAAATAATAAGGCCTCAAATTCAGGTAAGCCACCGAAATTAATCTAGAAACACACACGAAAAAAAAAGGAAATTTAATAAAACTCCCCGCGGTTTTTCCGCGCACTCGGATGATGACCTGCAAAACGATCTGTTCCTTTTTCATCATCATTATCACCAATGTTTCCCAGCGAGAATGGGTAAAAGAACGACTTCGATGATGAGACAGAACTACATACGCAACTCGACTGGCCCTATCGAGTTCCCACAAAGGGAATAACCGAGTACGCATGGGCAAAACATAAAAATAAGTGAAAAATGCACTTTCCTAATTCTCTTTTCCACCAATGACAAAAATATTAAAATAATAAAAAATTTACACATGGGGTATCAAAAATTCGCAATCAACAAATTCTAATTACCGTCGTTTCGAGAATAAAAAAAAAAAAAAAAAAAAAAGCTATTTCCTGTCTGCTGCATTTCATGCTTTTCAGCAAATACGTGCGGATCAAACAAAAGAAGAAAAAGAAGAAAAAAAAATAAAATAAAACCAACTTCTAAATTCAGTTCCTTCGCACGCAACTGGTAAATTACAATTCCATCCGCTTCTTCTTCTTCTCCTCATTTCGTTCCCACGTCGAAAACGCAAAAATGTTACAAATATTAGATTTAATTAATTTTCACGATGAAGGGTCATTAATATTTCACGTGTGGGGGAACCTTCTGCCAATACCTTATAACTGACACGAGTCACGTCAACTCATTACCCGAGCATGCAAAACGGTTTCTTGAAAGAGCGAGAGAAAGACGCGCGACACACACTTCCCAGCTCCCGGGAACGTTTCGCGGCAATTTACCGGGCAACTGCAACGTGTTGTCACTTGTCAATAGAATAAAATTATTCTTTATAGCCAACCGGTGTTGCGAAAATGTGGTGTGGAAAGAATTTTTATTTTTATTTACTTTTTTTCTACCTTTCGTACACAGTAAAAAAATGGCTGTTTTTGAACGGTATCCCGCAGTCCGTATATCGTATTTGACGTAACGGACTTTTCACACTCATTGCAATTCTGATCAGCGGAAGGCTTTGCTTGTCACGAGCAAAGAGACGAATCCAATAAAAACGATTAGACTCGTTCCCGCTTTGGTGGGGCAGCGTAGCTCGAAGCAGCGTGAGAGACAAAAGACAAGCAAGCCTCTGCCAAGCAGCGATTCGATTTTCTCATTTCAACGGTCTCGCGCACCAAAGACAAAGAACGATGGGGGCTTTCTCTCGTTCGCCTATTGGAAAATGGTCTTTAAGAGAATGAAAGAATCGTCAATTCCGATGACAAAGCAAAGGGATTGACGGCATCAACTTTTAACCCCGCGAGCTCTCAGGTAGACGAACCGACGAAATAAAACAAGGAATACCAACGCACGCACAAAATGATTGCATTGCCAAACGACTGCGCGTCGACATGGAAAAAAAATTTTTTTTTTTTTTTTTTTTTTTGGAAGGGGGTCGAGATTAATTTCTCAATTTAAAATTACAATTAAAGTTCCAAACCACTTGTTTCAATTACATTTCGACTCGAAATTTTTTTCTTCGACTTTAGTTCCAATTGATATACACAAACCCTCAATTACATTACACCAGGCTAATCAGTGCCGCATGTTAGGCTTCGCTTTAAACTTTTCTTGGGCCTCTTCCAAAGCAAAGACAAACGCCAAGTATTCAGAGAACGACAACTAATTAAGTTGCCACGCATGACATGCGCTTTGCACGTAAACACCATCAAATATCATTAGCGATTCGATCTATTTTTCCTTCTTTTGAACAAATAAAACCTTATTCCAACACTATTTACCAGCACGAAACCTTTTTTTTGACATACGAGAGATAACCACCAACTTCGATTGCGCAACATGCGAAAAACAACTCGCAACAATTTTTCCGCAACCGACTGTTTTTATCTCGGATATCCTTTTGTTTACTAAACTCTCTAAGCACGGGATATTCCCTGTGGCTTTCCACGGCCTGAAATTTAACTCGAATGTCATCTGAACCTAATTGATAAAAACATCCCGAGCCGTTCTCGTCGTTACACGTCGAGAAAACGACATCAATCGACGAAGAAGAAGGAGCAGAAAAGAAATTTGCTCAATTCAATATCGAGAGCGATGATCGAACAAATCTTTTTTTTCCTCCATTTATTTCTTTATCTCTTTTATTTTAATGTATAAAAATATTTCACGCGTTGGCACTTTACAACTACAATGACATTTTCCAAAATAGTTGACTGGTGAAAAAAAAAAAAAAATTTTTTTTCATCGATAAACACGTTACTGCATTTGCCGCTTATCTGCTCGTCCACCGAGCATAAAAAAAAAAAAAATTCCTCTCTAAAAAAAAAATCCAAAAGACTCGGGTTTTTGGAAGAAATAAAGTGAGTTCTCAGTTGGCCACGACTTGCAAACCCGGAAAAAACCCCGAAAAAACGTACTTTTTCCTTCAGCTACACATTCCAAGCAGACAATGCAGGGCATGTAGCCAAGCAAGAATCATCTTGACCAGCGAGTTATTTTATATCGACTCGCGTCCAATCGACAGGAAAGGCCGAAATCGAATGGAATTACTTCAATCCCGCGGGCAACTGAACGTTATCGGCGCCATCTGACGAAGGAAGGAAAAGCGAAGGAGGAGAAGGGGAACGAGGAGCTACGAGCAGGGATTGGGGACGGCAAAGAAAAGGGCGTGCACTATCTCGAAACGCCGTCAGGGAACACGCGCGTTCGCTACGATCTTTCACTTCTAATGTTCGTCACAAAACTTCGGCAACGTTTTTCCCTTCATCGAATTGATAGGAAATGATCCGAAACATGCGCGAAGTCAATTGTATCGCGCCGCAGCCTACGAAAATAAATTTTTCTTATTAAAAGATAAAAATATTTTTGATTTTCCCGTTTAAAAATCTCCAAACTTAATCCCCCATCCGCCAGGAACAAAGAGAGGAAAAATTTCCTGTTCAAATATTACTATTACTCACTTACGCAAATTTCTCGATTAAACACAAAAGCGAGGTTATATCCAGTCGATGTTTGTTCGTAGTGACGCTACATCCGGAGGAAGATATTCCGCGGCCAAGTCGACTCGATTCATCCGTTGCGTGCTACGCGAACAAATCTAACGCCGAAGTACACAATGTACAGCATGGAATAATAAAAATCTTGTCATCGTTCAATTCCTGCTTTATGGATTTATTTTTTTTTTCCTTCTCTTTCACTGAACTTCCTCTTTCCCAATCTCCCAACCAGAAAACTGGAAAAGGTGCCAAAATTGCAAATGGTCGCGCGGGCTAAATGACAACAGAGATGTAAAAAATTTTATACCTCTCATAAAACACGCCTAACTTCCCTCTCGATCCAAACGCTCAGCAGTAGAATGTCAATTATTCCGCGAAGAACTTTTTGGACTAGACATGCGAGAAAGAAGAAAAAAAATTTTTTTGTGACGTACTCGCGTCACAATTTTCTCACTGCCTTCGGCGCAATATTGCTTCCGTCTGTAAATATTGGACTTTTCCTAATGAAGCCCCGCGCAATTCCTTTCGCTTGTTCTTCAAAATCTGGCAGTGGCACACGAGAAATTACAATCGGCTTAGTGTATACTACTCAACTCCAAAATACCCCCGCACTGCTTTAGGAATAATTGACGATTAAGAATACCGAGTAAGATTTCTTCGCCGCGAGTAAACAAGAAAATTCAAACGGGGAAGCCACACACACACACTCACTCGCAACTCACGTCTTGTCTGAAAAATAAATTACAACCGCTGATTAAAACTCTTAAGTTTTCTCTGTCGACATACAACAACAACAACTACAAATTTTTTTTTTCCCCTTCCTTTTTCGACCAAAAATCTATTTTGGACAACAACGTCACGAAAAGAAGCGAACCTCGCTTCAATTTCTCTCTCCAGCTTTGATGCAATTCTTATAACGCATTTACCTCGTTATCCGCTGCGTGTCGACAGTTCTGCCTCAACTTCCTTATTTGTTCTGCAAATAACTGACAGATGCCCGCTGAGCCCTGCAATCAAAGCATATTCTGCGCCCTGCCCTAATTTGATTGCAACGTTGTACAAAAATTCCGGCTCTTCATCCAATCGCGCGTGATTTTTTCCCCCTCCCCACATCCCCCAACACAGTTAACGAGGGTTTTCCTCATTTGACAAGCTTGATGACAACTCGATGATTGAATAATGAACTCATCACGGAAGTCGTCCGCCATTAACCCCCATCCATCTCATCCCAGCTAATCCGCACGAACAATGTAAACTTTCCCACTCCTACAGTAAGTCCTAACCTAACCCGAAAAACAGCTTTAAAAAACTGCTCCACTCGCACAAGTTTAAATTCCTTCAAAAAAGAAACACGAAACACGCAAGAGTTCACGTTTGCATTAACTCCAAGAGTAAAGCTATCTCAGTGGCACTAAAGTGGCTTTCTCTGTTCGCAAACAATGAAAGGCAACGTAGGTGGAAGGCGGTGTCACTTGTGCTTCTCCTATGGGACAATCCCATGATGAATGACTCGCTCTCCCAATAAAAAACGCTTCACTCACGCCATCCGACGAAATAAAGCTCACAAACCAATAATAATATCCTTTTTCTTCGTGGTGTGTATATATATAGTCCACCTCCACAACCCCTCCTTGTTGATGAAAACGATTATCATTTTCCAACCATAAATCTACTCAACCAGAAAAACGAAGAAAAAATTTTCTTCGCTGCTCTGAGAAAGAGAGATTAGCGAATCATTTGCCGTCACTTTTTCCTTTCCACTTAACGGCAATCCGATGGCTAACAAATAATTTCCAAAGATTTTTTTATTTGATGTGTGTGTGTGTGAACGCTCTCGTTTCATTGGCCACAACTTCATCAGCGGGATCGTGAAACGTGTAATGTTTGCCGAAATGGAAAGGGTGAAGGAGGCAAACCACTGCACTTTGAATTTTAATTAAATTCCGTATTCTTCTGATACACTTTTGCCTTCAGACGTCTCTCGTCTGAGATGTTTGGTTTGCCTTCTCTTCACCCTTACCCGTCTTTGATATTAAAACCCCTTAAAAACTTCTTTCTCATCCAACCAACCACCCAACCCTCGTTTTCAAACAACAACTGCCACAATCCACTTTAACGATCACAACCGTGCGTAATATTATTCCCCGCAGAAATTATTTCACCCGCGATGATTAATTCATCCACAAAATTGAAAGATGCACTCGTCCAGATAAAAACAGCAAACTCAACATCGCTCTCATCAGATACAACGCGAGGAGATAAAAACAAGAAACTACAAAAAAAAAAAAAAAAGGAGAAAGAAACAAAGTCGTTGCACCGGCTCCGAGTTGATCTAGGCCAAGAGGCCCCAAGATGGTACTCGGCGCGAGATGGGTAAGTGGGGCTCGGTCCGATCGATACCTTTCATCTCATCCCAACGACGGTCCGCTCGTCGTACGGGGCACGCGTAGACTGTATACTTTTACTCCACTCACCCCAATTCACCTTACACCCACCTACACAATAGGAAAACCTTCCTTGCTAGCCTGCGGGCCAACTTAAAAGCCACAGAATCAATCACACGTTTCTCCATTCCGCATAGTGTATAAAGGAAACCTCGTAAGACGCATGCAAATGAGCAACGCGTTGGGTAAGTGGTCCGCACGTCTCGAGACGTTCGGATTTCGTTTATCAGAGAAAAAAAGCGTTTTCCTTCGGGCACGCGAAAAAAGATCCACGAACGGAACGTAGGAAAAAAAGAGCACATTAGGTAGTTAGGTAAGCCTACGGGTTTCGAAAAATAAAACACCCACGCCCACTGGCACCGAGGGGTTTTTTTTCCACGAAAAATGAGCGCGTTCGTCGAAAACGGCTCGTTCGCGTGCACCGCACTCGTATCAACACGAGGCTCACGCACATCTTGATGACTCCCATCGGATGAGGAGATTCTACCATTCTATGCAATTCCGACAGGCAAAAAGAACGCTTCTAGTGCAACCGACTGTAGAGCCGAAGCGTTTTTGAGTGTAAAGCGCTCTTCATTTTGTGCACCGAGAAGTCCACTCGGGATAAAAAAGATGATGTTATTATTCTCCCTCGAAAGGGAAAATTCCCCGCAGACTCAGTACTGACTACACTCGGAAAACAACGGATAAAGGCTCAAGGCTTTACTCAGATATCAACGGTAATAACATATAATTAAAAGCAAAAGCGCTTCCAGTTCCTTCCGTGATAAGTCTCCCGGGGAAACAAGAGGTAGAAATTGGGTAGTCTAAAATATTGCACTTTTCTTGTCTCATCTCACCTCACGCAGTTACATTTTTCCCCCCCCCCCCCATCTTCCACTTTCTTCGTCTTCTTATTGGAAAAAAAAGGAGAAACAAGTTGTTGCCTGTAGCAACAACCAAATTAGTTTTACCCATTAACACTAAAGCTTCCCTCGCTTCGCCTTTAATCCTCACTTGCTGAACATGCGCAGTGATGTTACAACCACTGTACTACCACCACCACAACAACAACAACAGCAACAACGACGACCGCCATCTCGCGGACATTTATTCTATATATAGAGTAATTTTATTATTACCAACCGTGGTAATAAACCGGCTATAAAAATAGCTTCTTCTTTTCATATTTGACTATAACACTACCCAAGTGTCCAGGAAATGCGTGACAGCAAAAATTTTTCTTCCAACAGAGAGAACAAAGTCAGCTGTAGCAATATCCAACGGTCAGAACATAAAAAAGATTTATATATAAAACATTGATTGACTCCGCTTTTTTGACAAGACAAAATCAATATTTTCTTTACATTAAACTCGAAAATTATTTCCAAACTCGGCGTAGCCGTATCTTATCATTAAATGGATTTTTACAGCACCGTCCACCCCATCAAAACCCAAAACCCCTAATTTACCGTCAAATTGCTCGCCAGTTTTCTATTTTCCCCGTCCAATCCTCTTATAATCTTTCCAAAATATAAGTATCCTCGAGTGGAAGCCAAAGGGTCCTTCGAGTTTTAGGCAAACACTGGCAACGAGCACCGTGTAGACTCTTGGGATTAAAACTGGCCAGTTACTGTACGGCGAATAGCTCGGCTAAAGTTTGCCGTTGCCGAGTAATGGTCCCTACATACAACATCTCCGCCGTGGATGTTAATTACGTTCTCCACTCGGTGCCTCGTATGAGCCCTGAACGACATCTTTATCATTGCCAATGTTTAATTGCTTCATAGAGCAAAACAGTGTGTTTTAATTCAAAGTTATTGCACCAATTGGCGAAAAGTTAAGCGGATTAATTTTGACTTATTTTCCAGCTGCAGAAGCAACCTCTTATCCAAACATACACACGTTCTCACACCTCGTTCATGTTCAATTAATTCTACAAAGGAAAATATATTGCCCTTTCCTTAGCTCAAATTTACTTTCCCCAGTATATTTTTTATTTATTTATTTATTTAGCAAACTTTATTGACAAACAGCCAGTGAGAAATTAAGTAAATAAAAAGTTAAAAAAACACCGAATAAATTATTTTCCAGCTTCAAAAACATTTTTTCCAACTTTTGTTTATTATACCTCACGCAACGTGAAAATTTTCTTTTCACCAACAATTTAAAAATTAATGTCAAGAAAATTCTAGAAAAATTAAAAATAATACAGTTCCAGTAAAAGGCAAATTGGCAAACACAGTCTAAGCCTAAGGCTTTTATAAATACTCGAACTACTGTATGTTTTCGTTTATCGACTTCGCGATGCCTTCCTAGCAGTTTCTACCGATTCAGTTCCCCGCAGTGCTTTTGTGTCATTCGTGATGCGCACACATCAGATTCAGTAATGAATGCTCACATTTCTATTTTTAACTTTTTTTTTTCTATTTTATTTAGTTTATTTTTATTTTTTCTATTTTTTTTTTTTACCAAGTAGAAGGAGAGGGGAAGTCACAAACTACTTTTGCTCGTTTCCAAGCCATCAGCAGGCGGCTAACTCTCGTTGTGCACGTCACGCACCAAAATCCCATTTACTCAATATTATTCGGTGACTACAAAATCCCCCC
>JAQIWS010000854.1:0-15172 GCA_034696085.1 Stigmatogaster subterranea | reverse complement strand
AAAAATAAAAAATTGTTTATCTAAGAATTTCGTTGGAACTTTCATAATCGAGTAATAAAAAGTAAAAACAAAAAAAATGTTATTTCAGAATGAAATTCAAGGAAAACTGAACGCGTTCTTTGAAAATTCCGACAAAATATGTGGTATAGAAAACTTTCCAAGCACCAGCAATAAAGTCAAACATTAATACAGCACGTTGCAGCGTAAAAACGTTAAGAACTCATATCAAATATAAAGTGCAGCCTGTAAACTAAAAACAATTGTCAACCTGCAAACTTCAATTCTCCTCGGAATTAAGATTAAAAATAGATTACACAATAACAATAACGAAACGTGTTAAAATTACTTCACCGCCATTTTGTACTGCGTAGTGTAATAAATTTTTCGGGTTACTTATTAAATTTGTAGTAACGTTCTTTAGTGCAGTTTACGTTTCTAATTTTCTATTATACTCGCTCGTGTTTCTCACTTACTCGTGAAATTAGAGTCGTTACGGTGCACTTTGTAAAGATGGCGGCGGTGATTAAATTAATGTACCTTTAAATTTGAATTACGTCGAATTATTGGAGTTTGGAGTTTAGTTCGCTCGATTAGTGATGAGTAATTTGCGTTTTGGGAATCGAAATGGTAGTTCTTGTTTTTGAATTTGTGAAATAGGCGTTAAATTACGCCGAAATGGCAGATGTTCCGGTGAAAAGCGGAAGAGGAGTTTTAAATGCTGGCGCTTGACAATGAGCGCCATCTGCTGACGTCACGTGCAAGTTCGTACTTCGTCGTTACCCACAATTCTTTTTTGCGTCAAAAATGGCAACTCGTACGTTTGGTGATCGACCGACTCCGTTTCAATTAGAAGAAACTGGAGAGTATTATTACATCGGATCGGAGGTAAATATAAAAAAGTATCGCGTAACATCATTTTTATTTAAATATATACAATATTTCGGCTCACATTTTGTATTAAATGGCTTAAGTTCATCTTTCCTGCTCCCTTTGTTGACAGCAATAAATATTATAAAATATAAATGAACAGATAATTATTTTTTAAACGTAATTATTTTTATGTTAGGTGGGAAACTACCTCCGTATGTTCAGAGGATCGCTGTACAAAAAATATCCTTCGTTATGGAGACGATTAGTGACAGTGGATGAACGGAAAAAGATTTCCCAGATGGGTAAGAAACTGAATAATTAATTTTTCGAGATAAATTTTGGACAGAAAATTACATTTAAAAATCGATGCGTTTTTCTGATTGCTTTAGGACTAGGACAGCATTCTTTAGCGACAAATATCACGTTGTTGAGAGCGGTCGAAGTCGATGAAGTTTTCGAGGGAAACGACGAAAAATATAAAGCAGTGTCGTTGCACACGGAACCACCCACGATTAGAGAAACGAAGAATAAAAGAAACCAAGCGTGGATTCCGTCTTTACCAAATAGTTCTCACCATTTAGACGCGGTGCCGTGTTCGACGCCGATCAATAGAAATCGGATAAGCACTAAGAAAATGCGAACTTTTCCTCTTTGGTAAAAAACAATCGAAAAAAGTTGAATAATTTTGTATAAATATTGATTTCCATTTTTTTTTTTGTCTTTAGTTTCGACGACACCGATCCAGCTGCCGTACACGAGAATGGAGTTCAACCAGAAATTTTAGTTCCAATTCGTTTAGATATGGAAATCGACGGCCAAAAGTTGAGAGACACTTTCACTTGGAATAAAACAGGTTACAGTGTATAAAAATATATTGGTACTGTTCTAATAATAACCAACTCTTTTATAATTTATTAATTACAGAAACATTAATAACACCGGAACAATTTGCGGAAATTCTATGCGATGATTTGGACTTAACCCCCGTGTCTTTTGTGCCCGCGATCGCACAATCCATTCGAACTCAAATCGAGGCTTTTCCCACTGACAACTTACTTGAGGAACAAATGGATCAGCGAGTCATTCTTAAAGTAATCGTGAAATTTACGAAAAGAAAAAAACAAGCAGTTTTAAATATAAATAAATTGTTTCACAATTTTAGCTCAACATACACGTGGGGAACATTTCATTAGTGGATCAATTTGAATGGGATATGTCTGAAAAAGAAAATAGTCCCGAACAATTCGCGCTCAAACTGTGCTCCGAGCTTGGTTTGGGAGGTGAATTCGTCACAGCAATCGCGTACAGTATTCGCGGCCAGTTGAGCTGGCATCAACGCACTTATGCGTTTAGGTAAAATTCTCGCTATCACAAAATAATAATAAAACAAGAACAAAAAATTAAAGATTTTTTTCTTTCACCAGTGAATCTCCTTTGCCAACGGTGGAAATTCCATTTCGCAACCAAGCTGAGGCTGACCAGTGGTGTCCATTTCTCGAAACGCTTACCGATGCAGAGATGGAGAAGAAAATTCGAGACCAAGATCGTAACACGAGGTTTGGATTTCTTTTAAAGTCGATTTTTACTTAATTTTCTTACTTGTATTTTATTAATTTTTTGCTTTTTTTTAAATTAGACGAATGCGAAGATTGGCAAACACTGCACCGTCTTGGTGAGTTACCATATTGGATTTGAATTGTAATTCTGTTAGAATTTGCTATAATTAGTTGCAATGTACATAAATCTACCGTAATTTTGTGTCTTTGAGTTACCAAAACTCGACACTCGTTTTTATTTTTTTATTATTATTATTTTAAATAATCGTGGCAAAATAAATATAAAGCGTAACTGTTTGGTTAATTTTATTCAATACGACTATTTACAACAAATATTCTTTAAAAAAAAAAATTATTCAACGAAATTGGAACAATTAGGAAGGAAGGAGTAGAGAGAAGATTCACTTTAATTGCCGCACATCTCAGCTCACGACGACGACATCAGAAAAAGGTTCCATTAATCCGGAATTATTCAACACGTCAAATTCCTCCTCAATTGTCTTGACACCAAAAACAATCATTATTCAACTATCTACCTACAGATCATTACTTAAGATCTTATCATTCTAATCAACCTGCGTGCTCACTGACGTTGTCGGGCAACTCGGACGAAAAATAAAAATGTCGTACATTTCGCCATTATCCAATACGACATTCATGCAATTTCCATTTTCTGCGATCAATTGTTGTTATTTTAAATATTTGTATAAGTTAATTTTAAATTACCATCTTGAGCTGGAACCATCCACATATTGCACGATCCATCTTCAGAAGGAACCGGAGGAATTTCGTGCAACGAACTAAGCAGTTTTTCGAGATGTTCGGGCATCGAAGCATCAGATTCTTCTTCAGACGCCTCTAAACCATTGCACAACGGAGCCGAAGTTTCGGATTTTTCATCCTCCGCATTTTCTTCTATTTTCGTTTCCTCCGCAACGGCGTCTTCGCTCGGCGCAACCGACGTCAGATCTTCGTCCTCACTTTTTCCCGCAACGCCGCCGTCGTCGCCGGCCGATAATCGTTGACCATCACCTTCGAGAACATCAGATTCGTTTTTGATCACTTCGCCACCTCGTAAAAAGCTCGTCAAAGTCTGCGTGGGCCGCGAAACTTGCGAAATAACTTCTAATGTCGGGACTCCTTTTAACCAGTTTAAGGATGCTGAACGAATATAATTTTTGAAAAACCGGATTAAGAAGTAAACCAACTCAATTTTGATTACCATCGAATTCCAATTGGTTTCTGTCGCTGGATGCAATGTCGTCTTCGCATACCTGAACGCTCTTATCAGCCATAATCACGGTTTGAGGTTCTCGATGTTCTAAACGAGCCAGTTCTTCTTCCAGAGAATCAGACTGAGCGCTGTTATCAGTCGAATTAGGCCTCATCTTTCGTCGAAGCCATAATTTCAGCTCGGGATCATTCACATCATCCTCCACAAAATCGTCGTAATAATTATCCTCGCCTCTATCTCTGCACATTTAACAACAAGTTCAATCTTTGTTTCAATGTTGTTTCACCCAATCAGACCTTCCATCCACTTCATCGGACGTGTTAGCTCTTTTATAATGACTGTGAAATCCATTGATATCATCATCTTCGACGTCATCCTCGTAATCATCTTCATCCTCCTCGATACTCGTACTCAACAACGACGGATGATGAACGCGATGAAAACACGCTTCAGCGCTGCCATCGAAATCGTCTTCCAATATTTCAGAACTGACATCCGAATAATCTACGAAATAAAATTTAGTCTTAACAAAAATTAACCTTAAAATCATTTTTAGTTTTACCTTTATTATCTTCGTTCAAGATCTCAGTCACAGGCGTCGATCCATAAATCAAATTAGCACCCTCGGTTAAGTCGTCCTCAGCTTGCTCATCAGAATCCATGTCGTCGTATAGAATATCGACGCATTTAATCTCCTTTCCATCGTCGTCATCTTGTGTCGTTTCTTTCCACGTCCACGTCGTAATCTGGTTGTCGTCCAAATCGTCCTCGTTATCGATCAACTCGTCTCGCTCCGAATCTGAACTCGATTCTACATCTACTTCGACAACAACATTTTCCTCTAAATTTTGCATCTTCTTGCTAATGTTCACTTCAGCGACTTCTATTTGAACATCTCCGCATCCAGAATCCTGAACTTCAACCGAATCCTCGATTTTCACGTCGTTCGATGCCGATTCTGATTTACTCGCTTCAACCGTTTTTTCGACGGAAACTAAAATTTTTCTCGCTGAACCTTCTTGAGAATTATCGCCCATCGTAGCTTCAACCTAAACACGTTACCGAAAACATTCGAGGATAAGAGAATCGTAAATTAGACGTCGCGGTTAATTTTTAACGAGTTTCGTTAATTTTTAATCTTAAAACAACAGTAACTTACGGCTCTTGGTGAAAACGTAAAATTACTCGCTTTTTCACCACCGGTTTTGTCACCTAAAAATAAACAAAATTAGAATAATTTTTTCTAATAATTCAAAAATTCTGATAAATCGATTAAAAAGTGTCAAAAAATATTTACCAATCGATGACTCTGACGTTGTCGATTTAGTCGGCATTCGAATATCCATTTTTACTGCAATTTATTCTATTTTAGTAGCGAATAAAAATTAAAATAAAAAACAAGCTGAAGAGAGAAAAATCTATTTTTGACTATTTATCTTCTCAGTTGCATTCCATTTGTCCAATCGCGCGTGTTGAGAACGCGTGTCTTTTCAAACATCAAACAATAAATGCATGCAACGTGATTATACAAACAAATCATTCGTCACCAAAATTATTTTTATATCAAAAGTTTGCCTGTATATTTTTAATGCAAAAAATCAGATCCCGGAGGATTATAATGCTCCACAGCTTTAAAGAGGATTCTAGGCCAAGTCAGCAGCAAAAAAGTGATTTTTTTTTTCGAGACTATAAAATCGAACAAAATATTTGACCCCTTGCAAATTCTCTTTTTCTACAATATTGATTAATTACGTCACTTGATTATTTATTTTTTTTAGCGAAAAATAAAATTCAAACGATTTTAGTTTTTTTTTTTGGGTTTTTTTGGGTTTTTTTAAAAAAAGGAAAAAGTTAGATTACAAGTTGATTAGAATTAATAAAATATTTCAACCAATGTATTATTTCTTTTTAAATAAGCTTTGCATATCTCGATTTAAGAAAATATAATTAATATTAAAGAACGTTGAAAATTAAAAATTAGCAAACACAAAAAACAAATTTAATTTATATCGTATTAATTTAAAAATAACAAATAATGTTAAAGATTAATTTAAAAAGCGGGGAATTTGTTTGAAAACCTGAGTTTAAGTTGTAAATTTTTTTCTTGTTGTAAATCTTTTGTTTTTTTTTACCACGACACAAACTCAAACTTGTTACAATTTTTTTTTTTTAACCCCCGGATTAGTTTATAATTATTCCTTCACACGTCACCAACATCAATTATCTTATCTACAAATGAGAAAACAAAGTAAAGAGACCGTACAATTTAATTTCAAAAAAATTATTCTTAAGATCACATTGGAAAAAATCAACAAAAAAAATAATTCATGCTTTATCCCGAGTCAAAAAGAACATTTTTATTAATATTTGAAAAATTTAATTAAATAAAGTGTAATTAAGGTTAACGAGAAAGAAAAAAAAAGCGTAAAATTAATAAAAACGTTTTCTTGAACTCGGGATTTCTTTAAACCTACACCAACAAAAAATTAATTCCCAATGTACTAATACAATTTAAAAAGTCAACTTCTTCTTCGGAGACATGTATACATGTAAACCACAAACAAAATCAGGATCAAAACATTTTTCGTTAAACATTTTAAACATTTACTTATTTTTTTTTTCTCTTCGTGAAAACAAATTAAAAGAGGTTAAAGAAAATTGAAATAAACAAACAGAAAAATCTGAGGTACTATTTGGCAAATAATTACAATATTTTCTTAAATTCCATCGTTTCATTGCCATTTTTATCCTCGATTGAAAACATCACTCAGTATAAAAAATTACGCCAACACTACTGAAATTTTCAAAAATTAAATATCGTTTACGTTAGTTAAATTAGTAATTCTAAAGAAAAATATTCAAAAAAAAAATAAATAAAATCAAAACAAACAGTTAAATATTTCATTGATTGATTTAATTTCTTATTTTCCAAATGAATTAACAAAAAATTACGATTTAAACGAGAAAAAATTATTTCTTACAAAAAAAAAAGGAAAAAAAACAACAAATTGTGAATAAAAATTAATACTTTTTCCAGTGCGGAGGTGAAAATGATGTTCCTTCAAATTTCAGCAGTGTTGACTTGCGCTTCGAAAAATTCTACTGGCGTAGTTTTTGTTTTTTTAAGGGAAATAGTAGTAGTATTAGGAGTAGAACTTGTATATACAAAAAACGGTTTGCTTTTTTTTTTTTTTATTCGACGACAGTTTTGGATGAAAAATTTGTCGCTAATTTCTTTTTTTTTTTTTGTTTTTTTTTTTTAAGTTTAGTTTAGTTTAGTTTGTTAATAATCTTCTCACCCAATTGCTGCCGCAAAAGGCTGAATTTTCATCACAATTAATTATCTACCAAAAATAAAATTAAATGTAATCAAAATCGATTTTCAAATCAATAAACATTTACAAACAATTTTAATTATTTTATAATACTGTACCTTTTAATATTTTATTTTCCTAATCACACCACTCTTCTTGACTTTTTCGAACACACCGTGAAACTTTTCGTTTAAATTCTGTGTAAGCTTCCCGAAATTCCTTCTACAAAATAAAATAAAAATTTCATTTTCAATCGCCATTGCCACGTAATCCAAAATTATTACACAAATCTGCAATACAAATCAATACTTACAGCGGCATCTACATTGGCAGGAGATTCATCATTGGGATCAGCGAGCATAGAGATTACACTAATTAAAATAGTCTCCACCGTGTGGACAGGTAACCATCGTTCTGATGCCTTCTCGTAACCAAATTTATCGTCGCCGGGTTCATGGAGGATGGATATGCAAACGTCTCCTGTCTTATCAACTAACAAATCGAAAAAATTTAAATTTAATCTCTATTTTTACATTTAAATCGAATTTAAACGCGATATTACTATTAGGATGCCATATTTCTGTAATAAATTTCATCTTTGGAGGTCTGAGTGGGTATTCTTTGGGAAAATATAAATGAGCTTTAAAGAATCCTCCTTCACTGTAAAAAGAAAATTATGTAAATTATGTAACTTACGAAGATTAAAATAGTCGCGTTAAACTTACTACAAAGTGTCCGGAGGTCCTATAATCAACACTTCCCATTTGTAAATGTCGTTGTCATCTATTAAACCTGCTGAAAAACCTTCAACTGGGTTCTTGTTTAATTCTGAAACGTCAAAATCAAAGTCCTTTATCAAAATCTTTAATCTAATCTCCATTTTTTATCACTACAACTGTCCTTAAAAATCACAATTTTCAACCAAAAAGAGGCCACAATTACTTACGACACCGAACCACGCTTTAGCGAACACAAATTTGCATTAATAATATTCCTTTTCAGGTATCGGATTCAACTAATTCGCAGTAAAACGAGATTCGATTTCAAGGACGTATTTAAACGCATTTAAATAGACGTCAAAGGCCATTGTGTGTTACTCTCCGAAATAACGTTGAATTAAACGCATAAAAATTATCACTCGCGTGGGAAATTGAAGCAAACGATAAGATTGAATATAAGCAGCAAAAATTGCGAGTTCAGTCACTCGTGGGTTTGCGAAATCGATTCGAAGGACTAGCGATTCATCCGAGCTAAACGTCCTTATAGGGACACCCAATGTCAATGCCTGTTTATTTTCGGCTCTGGCTGATAGGGACGAGTGATATAACCTTTCGTCCATTTGTCCGAGTAGCCAGTGGGAATAAATTTTTGACTGATTATAAAACTGTAAACAAAAACCACTCCGTCAGCCCAATACGTCACAAAGAACAAGTGGGTCAGCTGGAATGTCCGTTCGATTATACGTCTTTAACCACTCGAATTGAATCTTTCTTCCTTGTTTTCTATTCGGACGTAATTACCTGCTAGTTGTTTCCTAAGTAACAGGGCAGACTGCGCTTCTGACATGAAGAAAAACTAAAAATGGTGCCACACTACACTGGCCCGATGAGCTAGCCCCAAAGCAAAATGGCTGGTTTATTGCTAGACCAGAGATTGATACTGCGCATGCGCCCCTACCCATGTGCTCCTCCGCTCAATCCGTCACTGACGTCATTTTCGTCGTCATTGGTTATCATCGGTGCCACGTGATTTGCGAACAGGAACGGTAAAGGCGGAAGAGAAATAGGCGGCGATTTTAAAAATTCGTGACAAATCACCTGATCCCTCGTTGTAACGACAAAAGAAAAATATGTTCCGATTCACTCGTTTTTCCTCGTTTCGTTTATTGAATAAATACGGGACGTGGAAGTACGCGTCGTTTCGTTCTCTTTGTGTCGGAACTTAACGGTCGAAAAAGGTGGAAATTAATTAACCGGTGTTACATTGAAAAGGGGGGAAAACAACACCTGATTCAAAATGTGGTCGTGGCGCCATCTGGAGACGACAAGTATTACTCATGGTAGATTAAACGTTTTATTATTAATAACAACGCGAGGCGTAAACCATTATATTCATCTTAAATTTACAAACGATTTATCACATTCGACCGCCATTTTTGCATTTAAAATTAGCAAAAAATAAACGATATTCGAAATTTCGACGTAAGAGTTCGCCACCTGTAAACCACGATACAAAAACAAAGTTGTGAGTACGGTATGGAATTCGGTGAGTCGCGAAATAAAATATTTTTAACACGGTACCTAACGTGAAATTTCTCTTTCAGAGAAAGATGACATCACTTACGAATACTCGATGATTCACGACACGTGAGATCCGCCTCCAGATCGATACGCCCTCGAACACGCGGACAAACGACGCCCACGCGTCGGTAGAGTCGATCCGGGGACTCTGGAGATGTCTTCGTTGCCCAACTTGTCTCTCATCGGCCGAGATGAAGACATCGAGGAATCAACGTCGTTAACTGCCTCTCACTCACCGCCGTCACTTGGACCTATCGCGCATCTACAAAACCAGGAAAATTTCCTCGAACAACCTTTTACACCTGAACAACTGAAAAAGAACTTCGCGGTTTTATCCATCAGTTGCGCGTTGTCGTTCGGAGTTTTATCTTCGGCTCTGATTACGCAAAGTTCGTTATCTCCTCAACCGAATCTCGGAGTGACGTCGTTCGCTGGTGTTTACGCGGGAGCGGCGGTGTCGTCTCTTCTGGGACCATCGTTAGTGCAGTTACTCGGTGCTAATACAACTTTTTTAGCGGGTGCATTATCCGCAGTTGTTTTTCTTGCGTCTCACGTTCATCAACACGTGTTGACTCTCGCTCCGAGTGCTGTTGTCTGTGGTTTATTGCTGGGTCCGTGGTTGAGTGCGAGGATTAGTCTACTTTTGACGATCGTGTCGAAATATTCGTATATTACGGATGATCGGAATAAGGAAAAATTATTGCAAAGGTCGAATGAAAAGATGTGTTGTTTTTTTTGGGGTTGTTTCGGTGCAGTTTTTGAAATAACGAGTGTATTTTTGCATTGATTTTCTTTTGGGAACATCGTGTGTTCTGTTTAAAAATATCTTTTACGTTCGATAAAAATGTAGTTTTATTTAAATTTACTGTTGAAAAATGTATTTTGACAGTTGAAAAAAATCTATTTTTATGACTGACGTACTTTACTTTTACGCAAAATCTATTTTCCCATAAAAATTAACGTTAAAAACAAACATTTTCAATCATAAATAAATTTTTCACCTGTAAACCTATAATTTTAATCGTACGTGTTCACATTTTCAGTTATAAAACTGTAAATTTTCATCCATTTACAGTATCTCCACCTTTATTCCAAAAACTGCACTGAATCAACATCAACTTTAAAAATCCCCTCAAAAAAAAATCCTAAATTTGTTTTCCAGATTCCTCCTCATCTTCAACTTCGCACTCAATTCAGGCACCGTGATTGCACTTTTAGTTACTTCCTTAATCTTATCTCCAGGGGACGACGACGATAACAACATATACCACTCATCCGCCTCCATTCCCGATTCCCAAACGCACACTTCTCGTTCGCAATGCGGCAGCTCCGCGGACTGCCTTCCCACCGGGAATATTTCCCGCTCTCAACGGACCTTTACGTCGGTCAAAGGTTCAATTTCCATTTCCCAACCTACATGGCTGTGGATGGTCGCTGCCACCGTTGCCGGGGCAGTCGGAGGTCTCGTTTTAGCGGGAGTCGGTTTGGATCGTTTAAAACTAAGGGTGTACCAGGACCCTCTCGAGAGAGCAACTGCTTTAGTTTACCTGAGGCAGGTAGGCGGAGCTTTTGCTGACCCCAAATTGCTTATTTATTTACCGTTGGTTTTCTGCGCTGGATTTCAACACGGCTTACTCGTGGCTGATTTTACTAAGGTGAGAATAAGAAGAGATAAAATTGCATTGTGGGAGAGAGAGAGAGTAATGAGAGTTTAACGCCGACCAAACATTTAAGGTCATCGGGCGACACACAAAAACCAAAAAGAGTTTAACGTCGACCAAACATTTAAGGTCATCGGGCGACACACAAAAACCAAAAAGAGTTTAACGTCGACCAAACATTTAAGGTCATCGGGCGACACACAAAAACAAAAGAGAGTTTAACGTTGACCAAACATTTAAGGTCATCGGGCGACACACAAAAACCAAAAATAGTTTAACGTCGACCAAACATTTAAGGTCATCGGGCGACACACAAAAACAAAATAGAAATGTATTGCTGGGAAGTGGATGTAGTATCAAAAGCACCGCCTTAAAGGTGGCTTTGCAGCATTGGGTTAAAATTAGTTTTTTTTTGCTGTTCGGGTGTTATTAATTGAGGGTAAGTGGAAAATAAAAGTTAGGTTGATTATGAGTAATGTTGAGTTGAAAGAGAAAAGGAGTAATTTGTTTAATTGACGCGTACTTTCGTTAATTAAACATCAGTTTGATAATGTTTGGATGGTTTATCACGGTTTATACACCCCTTACACAAAATTCTATCTCGTTAACATGAGTATTGTGTTTAATTACGTGATGATAAAAGAGAATTGATCCGAGTTGAAGCTGAGGAAGAAAAAAGTAGACGCAATTTTGTTGTCGATAAATAAAAGGATGAAAAAAGGAGCAAACTTTTGCACTTACGTTCTTTTCAAAATTGTCAACAAATCGGATTTAGGTCAAGGGCGCACTTCCTGAGGCACATTTCCAAGATTTTTCTTTGAAATTGGGTTTGATGACGTCAGAAAACACGTTTTCTCCCGCATTGTAGGCGAAAAATAAATATGATTAGATACACTATAGAAACGAGTATATAGCAAGTTCAACCTAAGTTGTAATTACAATTGCGAAGTCGTTGCTTGGTTACAGTGTGTTTTGTTCCGTTACCGTGTACAAAGCGTCGCTTTTATGGGCTCGTAAACGTTTTTTTGCTTCGAGGGGTTTTCTTTCGTTGTTATTAAATGAAGAGAAATAAGACACCGAGGAAGCATTTAAATACACGGAAAATCAATAATTTAAAAGTCTTGTCACGTTTTGTCAGAGTGGTAATAAATAATTAACAAAAGGGAAATGTGTAAAGTTGAATTTGAGATGAAGAGTAAAACTTGAGTCTAATCAACCGGTAAAATATAATAATATCAAATGTGAGCGTTATTCGACGGAGTTGTGTTACGAAATTTGGGAAACTCAAGGTCGGAGAGCTCGTCTTCTATTATGGTAAATTGTCTGCAGGTTTCCGTTTTGAAAATCAATACGCACTCTATGCATGAAAAAAAAGTTGCTAGTTAAATGTTACTCTTTAAGGGGCGTCACCGCAGTAAATAAAAACAGGTAACATGTTGTAAAATAATCGTAGTCTTCGGTCATACTGTCAATATTAGCTAAAAATAATAAAATGCAAGTCCAGAAAAAGGTATGAAGTAAAAATTCGAAACTAAAATTACTTTGTTGAGACATCGAATCTCCAAAAATTTTAAGTGGAAATTTATGTTAGAGAAATTATTTACGTGTACAGTGTTATGGAAGTCAAAAAATTCAAGGAGATTGGAGATTTGCTCAGACCGGATTTTCGGATTCTCAGATAATATATAATTGTTAAGTTCAAATTTACGGAAATTTTTTGGTAAAACTTCACATGTAAGGAAGAACTTTAACATATTTTAAATTTTACAAAAAATTTTGACAAAAATTCGATTTTAAGGAAAATTTTGTTAAAAATTCGATTTTAAGGAAAATTTTGTTAAAAATTAGATTTTAGGGTAAATTTTGACAAAAATTAGATTTTAAGGTAAATATTGACAAAAATTTGATTTTAAGGTAAATATTGACAAAAATTAGATTTTAAGGTAAATTTTGACAAAAATTAGATTTTAAGGAAGAATTTGATAAAAATTCGATTTTAAGGAAAATTTTGATATTCGGACAAATCCGAAAATCCGGACTTTTTTGAAAACTCATACAGTCCGGATTTTTGGACTCGACTGTGTATACTTTAATTTATTTCCTTTATTTTTTAGTTTTACGTCCACTGTACATTAAATATCTCTCACGTGGGATGGAGCATGCTGTGTGCATCAATCGCGCAAACTGGCGCTGCTTTTCTCGTGCCCTTGTTGACCGTGCACTTACCCCGTTTGCCCATCGTCGTCGCAACTTTAACCTTTCAAATGGGTCTCCTCGTTGTTCTTTGGCTTTGGAAGCCAGCAGCGGACGATGTCGCCGTATTTTACGTCATCGCGGGAGGATGGGGCATTTGTAAAGCTGTTTGGGATACAACAGCTTTTCGTAAGTTTTATTTTAGACACCCAAAAAAAATATATACGACTTTCTGTACTTTTCTCGACTGGTTTTTTTTAAATATTTTACTTGAAATGGCTTTTTCTTGTTTTCAGCCGTCGTTACGATGTTGTTTCCTGACGTGTGGCAGGCGCCGGTTTCCGCGTTTAATTTTGCTCACAACGCGGGTCTCGCGACGGCATTGGCCGCGCATCGAGTTATTTGTAATCGGATAAAAATTCTTATCTTATTATGCGCTTTTCCCTTTGCTGTTCTTTGTTTTTCTATAGTTGAATCTCGCCGTCAGCGATCTCAAAAGATAAGAGTTTCAACTGCTCTCTTGTGAATAATAATAATGTAAACAACGTCATCGAGCTGTTCGAATGACGTAGCTACAAGTTCACATGTGCGCGTTAACGCGTATGCGTTGTTTTTTCCTGATTGAGATTGGTTCGATTCAACTAGATCAATGCATTTCGTATGTTTAAAGAAAAACTTTTCAATATTACCTGTCGAAATATGTTATAATTAACGCATGTGATAACGCCTACGTGGGAACTAGGCTTTAAGGTATTGTACTTATAATTAAAATAAACGTGTGTGTACTGTATATATATAAATATAAAATAAAGTTGTTCGGATATATAATTATGGCGTTGTTTTTATTCCGGATGATTTTCACATTCCTGGAAAGAAATGTCAATAAGTTAAACCCGTTGAAACAACGGTGCGAGTTGCGAAATCGATCCGCGATTTCTTCTACGAAATAATTGGGAATTATTTTTTGCGAATTATAATTAAAATAATTTGTTATCTTAGAATTGTGGGCCGAGTTATAAGTGTCTCTTAAAGTAAAAATATAAAGATAACGAAGTAAAATGAAGTATGTCAACGTTAATTTCACAGGACTTTTTTTTTCTTCTTTTTAGGATAACTTCTTCAAATTAATTCTAAAAATTTAACTTTTACTCCGTATAAATTAGAAAAGACCAAAATTTAAGCGTTTTAATTTTTAAATGCCAAGACGCTTTAAAAAAAAAATGTACCCGAATATAATATACCCAAAATTTATAAATAATCGTTTAATTTATGCACGTGATTTGCACATGGCTGAAAAGGTGAAACGAAACGTGTAATTTACTACCACTATACAACTACGTATTGTAAAAATCGAAATAAAGTTTCGAATTTCAGTCACGGGAGGTCGCTGGTCGTCTTCATTGCAGACAGCATGATGCCTGCATTGGTGCAGGGGAAAAGCGTCCACCGCTCGGTAGAGTAAAGCAAAGAAGACTGCATCAGTTCATGTGTTCAGTCGGTTGCTACATGATCTGAAAAAAGAATGAGCGATACATCATCCAAGATGACCGGTTCGAGTACCGAACTTCTCAAAGAGAAGCAAATCGCCGCTTTAGAACAGGTATATTATAAACGATCGTTAGAATTTTTAAGGTTAAAGGTCAAGTTTGTGGGCTTGACAAGGTGAAATTGAAATATTTAATGTTTGGTTGAATTAATTACGTTGAATTGGGAATCGATAGATGATGATATCGATAGAACAAAATTTTTAAGAAATGAGAAAATGAGAAAATGAGACATTTGAATATTGTGTTTTGAATTAAGCCTTTAGGATGTACGGTGAAGCGAATTAATGGACAGGTGTTTTAATTAGAGTGTGATTAAACGCATTTTATTTAAATTGGGGTTTTTGTTCCATAAATCACTCGAGGTCGTAGCCGAAAAATGTTAAGCGTGAAATGGATATTAAAGTGTAATAATTTGATTTATTTTCAGATTAAAACAAACACAGCCGACGTAATTCCAGAAACTAAAGATGACAATTTTTACCTGCGATGGTTACGAG
>JAQIWS010000853.1:0-15172 GCA_034696085.1 Stigmatogaster subterranea | reverse complement strand
AAAAAATAAAGAAACAACGAAATTAGGCCTCCCACAAAAGAGTTCAGTTTGGTTAAGGACCTCGTTAAAGTGGAACTAGTGTTTAAACCAAAAAGTTCCCAGCGTCTAGTCGTAATAAGCGAATAGTTGTTATAAAAACGGAGTAAGATTTCGAGATATTTTTCAAAATTTTTTTTTCGAGAAAGGGACGTTAAATCTGAGTTTCTTTAACAAGTCTCTTTGATTACCACAATGGGTATGATTAATTTTTCTCGGAATTTTTTTTTTATCTTCTCGTTTTTGTCACTGTCTCGACTCCTGAGATCACTTTTAGCGGGGTGAATCATTAATAATCTTAATAACCGACATTTCTCAGACTATTGAATTTATTTTCTTAATTTTTTTTTTTTACTTCGGCGTTAATCGCGAAAAAGTTTGATTAGGGGTTTTTTTTTTAATTGGAAGGATGTGCGTGGGTTTATTTTATTTTATTATATTATAAACGAATAAAATAGAATTATTAACGTATCGGTGATTTTTGGCGCGAGTTTGAGAATGATCGGCGATAAGTTTATTTTTTTTCTTTCTTCCTTATCTTTTGGTTGAGTATTCGGTTTGTTGTTTAGCGAGTAAAATTTTACTATGGCGCCGTCTGTTAGCGAGAAATAGCGTCTGAGTTTTATTCATCCGGGGTCAAGATCCTTTTTTCTTTTTCTTTTTCTTTTTTAACAAAATTTTTTCTTTTCGATAATTACGCTTAATTTAATTTTGAAGTAATTCTTTTAGGGGAGTTGTAAAGAACGAGCGAAAAATTGCGCGTATTTATATTCTAATTGAATTATTTTTCGTAAATCGTCTTCAAAAAAAAAAATCACTCGCGTTGGATTTTTGCTTCGCGTTTACCAAAAAAAAAAAATTCTTTTCGCATTAATTAATTTCGTTTTGTTTTGTTTTTCGTCTAGGTCCAGCCACCGTTCGCATGGTGTCGAACAACCCGAGCCCGCCCATTCCGATGCCGGTGCATGTTCCTCCTGGACACATGGTTCAGCAAATAGTCGATGAAAATGGGACTCTTCGTCATGTGATACTTTCTCCTCAACCTCCCATGTCCGTACCCATGGGGCCGACATACGTGAGTCGTAATCTTTATATTTGTTTTTTCCTCCCTACATAAAAAGCGTTTTCCCACTTTCGTGATTTCGAATATTATGCGCAAAAAAAACTCAAATAAAAAGCTGTAAATGAGGAATTTTAAGCGCCTCGAAATGGTATCCACTTCAATAGCCGTTATTGGTATTTGTTTTGTGTATTTATAGCCGAGAAGAGTGAGAAGAAAATGGTATATTCTCCCTTTTTACTGCCGGCTATAAAGTGTTAAGTTAGTTGTCTGAGTGGGAATGAATATACTCGGTGTTTTTTTTCCATCGCATAAAACCTATTCTCATTCTTATCGTTAATCACAACGGTCGACTTTCTGTAATTATTCCTATAAGGTTTTAAGCGAGTGATTTACGACCGTTGTGAGAAGGGGAATTTTTCTCCCCTTTTGCTCTCCGAAAAAATTTTTTATTTATTAATATCAACACTGTCGGTAATACTAAAATACATCGCTGTCGTACTATTAAAAATATTTTATATTTTTACAAAAAGTGTTTTGTGAAGTTGCGAACGCGAACCGAAATTTTTGCTCCGAGTAAAAAAAGAATATATTTTTTTCGTTAAAGTGCGAAAGGTTGCAGCGGGAGCGGTGAAAGATGAGAAAAGTTGAAAGATTGGTAAAGGGGGGGTTACGAGTTTTTCCTCTTTTTCTTTGTGTGGGCGTTGGGAGGCGAGCGAATCTGTTGGGCGCACAAAAGATGATTTGTCCGCTCAGCTGTCGTTTCCCATGTCGCGATGCGTAACACATTTGAAATGTCTTTCTACTTTTCAAATTGACTATTTATTCGACGAATACGCTTTAAAATAATGTTTTTTCCCGCGAGTTTAGCGCGACCGCGTGACCTTCGTCGGGCGTTACGTCTAATTTTATTCATTATTATTTTTCTTTAACCACGTGGTGTTTACCCAAAGTGTTATCTTTGAATGTATAACGAGACGTATTTTCTAAGAAATGATTTCGATATGCTTTTCGGAGAAAAAATTGCTTTATCTCTTAAACTCAAACTGGTTCGCGAGAAAATCTTTTCTTTCTTTAAAAAAAATAAAAAAATTTTTTTTTTATGTTTGTCCTTTTTACGTAAACAAAAATTTTGTTTCAAAATTTCTTAAAATTAATTAATTTTAAAGAAAATCCGAGATTACTTAACGACTAGAGAAAAGCGGATAAAATGGTTTCAATTTTAAGTTAAAAATAATTTTCTCGGAAAGGTTTCTCGAGAGAAAGAAAATGTTTTTAATTTTGCGCTGCCTGAACTAATTGTGAACAATGACCTATTCCGAGTGGAGCCTCGAATGAATCAAACCCCGTTTTATACACACAGTATATTCTTTTTCTTCGTCGTTTTTAATTTTTAAAGCGCGCACACCCAATGTTTAACAGTGTGGAAAAAAACGAACAGAAATTAAATACAGACGCTGCAGTTGTACCGTACACGGGCGTCGATGGTACGATTAAAAATAATTAAATAGGGAAAAAAATTAGAAAGTTTTTATTCCGTAAATTTGAGGAAAAAATGGCGGGGAAAGTTTTCCTCCCCGCGAGACTAGTGGTCGAGTAAACCGTCTGACTTTAAAAATTTTATATTGTAAAAGTTGGGGAAGTGAGTCTCCCGAGTGGTTAAAGTGCCTCATTCGTTCGGGGGTGTTTGGAATTCTAATTTTATCTTTTCGCGAGTCTGGCCCGACTAGTTTCATTCTTCACCCGTTTACGCCTGGTCTTTGCCATTAAAACCACAAACACCGATACAAACACATGGCCCGTCAGACGTCGGTTAAACTGGCACGAAACGAAGGAAATTATCAAAATTGTCTCCTCATAAACGATAATGTTATAAGTTATAACGTTAATTTGTAATGCGAAAAGAAAACGTTTTATTTTTTAAAACAATTTTTTTGTGGGGTAAATTTTTTAAACGAGTTATTTTTATCCGACGACGACGTTTGTGGGTGGGTTAAAACAAACCGAGTTGTACGCGGATAGACGTGAATCGAATGCGGAAAATGGGGTAGAAGGATCTACGAGACGGAATTTGCTGGTTTGATGACGACGAATACAAATGGGTTCGCGAAAGACACTCGTTCGCTAATGTGGAACTCACCCCGTTTCTTTTCTTCCCACTTTTCTTTCCCTTCTCTTCCCACGATCGTCCCTTTGCGCGAGAGCTATCGATCTGTTTTTTTGGGGTCCATTATGTCGCCGACACCCACGCTTCAATCAGAACGTGTATCGATCGTTAATTCGACTCTCTTCAATTTCTTGCGCTCGATCAATTGTTTTAGTTCGGGGTTTACTGACATTTTAACGAATTTTTGTCGCGAGATATGGTCTGGTCTCTGGACGTTATCAAATTGTTTTGAGGGCTGATAACGTTGTTTCGTCCGATTTAGTTTAGTGTCGCTTTTAATGAAGAAAGATAGCAGAAAATTGAATAAAAAAAAAAAACAAAGGGAAGAAGAAAAAAGTGTCTCAATTTTCCACTCCATTCTCTTTTGTGGTGGAAATTTATTTATGCTTGGTTTGATGTTTAGTCAGCGAAACAAAATTTATTGCTCGAGTCTTTTATGCGTTCATCAATGATGCACGAAGATTGCGTGATTTTTTTTTTTCATTTTTGTTTTGTGATTCATTGTACGAAAAGATTTTATTTTATTTTTAATTAGTAGTTCCATTAATCTTCGTTTAAAGTCGAATGATTGATGGATATTTTGCGCGAGTTTTGCGGGTTTGAGATCCGACGATGTGTTTCGTTTTTAGATTTAGCGATTGTTTCTGGTTTTCATACGCGAGTGTCAAAGATGGCGGTTAGTAATTTTTACTGTTTTTCGTCCGATTCGTTTTATCCCGCGTGGATAATTTAATGAACGCGGAGAAAAAGAGAATTTCGACCGAACAAAATAACCCGAAGCTGCGGGAGTAAAGCGAACTAACATTTTTATCTCTACGTTTCCTCACCACGAAGCCACGTAAGCAACCGTAACCGGGCAACTAAAAACGTTCAATATGTTTCTGCTTCGTGTATAAACGAAACGAACTTGACGTCGGTTGGCTCGATAATGAAACACACGAAAAAGACGAAGAGAATTGGAGCCGATGGAGATTCTAGCAAAATTGAAAAAGGAATGCTTTCCGAGTTACGGTCTCCGACCGAAACGCAGGTGTGAGTTCGTTAATTTTGGGCGGTTTCAGTTTCGTTACGCATAAACATATCTACGCACCGTAGTTCGGTGTAGGATTTAATTACGGGTTGAAGGGTTTCCTGTAATAGGTTTTATGATGTTTCTGTTGTTCGTAGTTTGTTTTTAAATCCGGTCTTACGTTGTTTAAAAAAATTCTTTAAAGTTTTCTAATAGTTGTTTCAGTGGTTGTAATGAATTTAATTGAGTAGTAATTTGTGGAAATGAATAGTATGCTCGGTCATCACGAGGAAGTATTATTTCTTGGGGGTGAAGAATCGCGGATGTTGCAAGATGTAAAATTTCAAGGTCAGCCAATGACAGTGAACTAAATTCGTGCCATTCACATAAAAGTTGTCGGTTCTCTCTAGGAACACGGCTTCTTTTGGCGTGAGCTTTGGCACGTTTGATTTGATTAGAATAAGAAAAGGGGCGAAATGTGTTCGCAACATTTGAACAGCTGGCACATAAATAAGTTTATAAAAAAAAATTATATTTGTATATTTTTGCTGTAAGTAACATTTTAATTCTCAGTAAGAAGTGACGTCAATAGTAAAAACATAAGTGTTAAATTTCTCGTGACCTTAGTGGGGTTTTTTTTTTAAAGCGTAATTAATATACCACAACATTTTATGGTTAAAAATAACAAAAAAAAAAATTGTACAAGTGTGAGAAATATTATTTTAACAATTTTTAAAATTAATTTACAGGCTCCCGGTCCTGCTCCTAACGCGGGCCCCACGAGTCCCCATTTTTACGCGTATCCACCTCCTTATCCCCATCATCCGCATCCCCAATACCACCATCCCCACCCAACCGGTCCTCCGCCACCGACACACATTCAACCGCAAGGTGTGACGCAAACGATGCACGGTCAAGTGCCACCTCTAAATTCGCATCAGTGCAACAGCCATCGCTCACACCAAGGTGAGAAAAAAAATTAATTTTTTGTTAGTAAATTGGATTAGTTTCGCTTTGGTTTTATAAAAAATATTCCTTAGTGATGGAGATTGATATCTAAAATATTTGGTTTTGTCTAGGCCCTTCGCCGCCTCCACCACCGCCCACGCACCATCAGCACAAGGACGAAAGAACGCAAAGACAATTATTGAAATTGAAAAGAAAATTAGACGCCAGGCAACAGAAAGAAAGTTCGACAAACGTTTCGACTACTCACACGGCGACAGTTATCCCGTCATCCCCCAAAAAAGGTGAGAGTCGGTTTAAATTAGGATTCAACTTAAAATTTTAATGTTATGTAAAGGCTGGAATGCAGATTGTGTTTTACGAGCGGCTTAGTATATTAGTTTTGCTATAACTAAAAAAGTGTAAAAAAGAGGAATTTAGATGATGAGAACAGGCGAGTTTGATCGTAAATTAGGATTTGAGTCTTGACACAAATGCGTCCTTGTGTCACTCGGGTCGTGGTTGAGACGGATCTGATGTCATCGCTGACCTTGGTTGGCTATTTTTGTGTAGTGTGATATTTTTTTTTCGCTCGAGTATTAATTTACGTGTTTGTGTATTTTAATGAAATGACACAAATCATAGCAAATTATATTGTTCGCAGATAATACAAATAGGAAATACAAGGATCGGAACACGAGTACCACTGGTTTAGAAGATTCGGAAGAAAACAATGCACAAGATGAAGAAGAGTCGCGTATTATTAAAGAATTACTTTCCAAAGTCTTTCCGCCAACGGTAAAAAATATTTTTATTTTAAAATCTAATACTTATTTTAACCGTACGTATAATTGCCTTTGAACAGGTGTCCGAGATTGACGCCCGAAGTGCCTTGTTGCGTTGGAAACCGCCCGACATGTACTCTGAAAGGGAGAACAAGTGCAATGACTTCGCCATTCAGGAGTCAGAATTCACCTACGAAGTTCTCTTGTCTGATCGAGGAAAGGAGAACAAGTGCCGAGTCATGTATAGCGGAGCAGCGCTCGAATATAAACTCACGGACTTGAAGCCGGCCACAGAATACCACGTTTGGTAAAAATAAATCGGATTAATAAATCTATCACAGTTTCATTTGAATTTTGAAACGTTCAAAAATAGCCTACAAGCGATTTTAGAAGATTTAAAGGGAGCTACGAGTGAGGGTCAGTGTCGAATTTGCACGTTTTTTAAGTTGTTTTTTTTTATGGGTATGTTTAACTTACTTAATATTCAAAAATTTTAGCCACTATATTCAGAACAGAGAGTTGCGAACCCGATTGTCCTCAACCCCCGAAAATGATAAATCGGACAAAGACTAGTCTAACGCTTAAATGGAATGTGAGTTTGGGTTAAAAATAGCTCGAGAAAGTGAATTATTAATAGCGGTTAATAAAAATTTTCATTGCTTCCGAACTTTTTTCCCTTAAATTAGGCTGCAGCTGACAATGGATCGCGTATAACGAATTACACGTTGGAATGTGACGAGGTTTATTTTTGTTAATTGTTGCATGTATTCGGCTATTTTTTTTTTCAATTCTAAAATCTTACTCAAAAAATGTTGTTTTTATCTCTTTTGCAGGGCAGGGGCGATGGCCATTTTGTCGAAGTTTTTTCTGGGGGCCAGAAACAGACCAAGTTAATTAAACTGTCAGCGTCCACATGCTATAGGTTTCGACTGACAGCTTTCAACGAAATAGGGCGAAGTAAAACGAGCGATGTAGTAGCATTTGTGACGACTGGTAGCCCTCCATCTCAACCCCTTCCTCCTGTCTTGAAAGAAACACACGTCAATAGGCTTCTTATTGTCTGGAATAAGCGACCAACAGATGACGAATTTAGCCTACAAATGGAGGATGAATCATCGGTAAGAAGAAAAAAAAGATTTTGTTTTGTAGTGAAAAGAACAATAATTTTAAATGATTTGTCGTCGTTATTTTAGGGTCACGGATTCTTAGCAGTGTATAACGGCAAGGAAACGCAGTGCTTATGTACGAATCTTCTCCGGAACACGGAATATAAATTTAGGGTACAGTAAAATTAAATTATTACAAAGTGGATAAATTTATTTAATTCGGTAATTTTTATTTTAAAGCTGTGTGCCATTAACGACGAGGGTTCTAGTCGTTGGAGTGATGTAATTTCATGCTGTACTCGTCCCGATTGTCCTAGTACGCCTAGTAAACCTTACCCGAAGGGTAGAATTCATTCCACCGGTTTTAAAGCGATATGGGGTGAGAGTTGTACACTATTTCTCAGTTTAATTACATCGTTTCGGTGAAAATGAAAAGTGGGTATTCGCTTTTAAGATCCACCAAAAGATGATGGAGGTTCAGCAATTGAAAATTACGTCTTGGAAATGGACTCCGGTCGTGGATTCGAGACGATTTATTCTGGATTACAAAATGAATCCGTTTGCGAACAACTTGAGCCCGGAACTGTATACAGATTGCGAGCGTGTGCCTATTCTCAAGGTGGAAGGAGCGATGTAAGAAATAATCAAACATTTATACCGTTTACTAATAAATGCATAAAGTCTGATAATCGAGTGATTGTAGTTTTCGGAAATCGGCAATGTAATGACCCTACCCATATGCCCTGGAGCGTGTCCTATTCCTCGTGTTCACGGCAAACCGCGCGCCACTACGTTGCTACTTAAATGGGGTGGGTTTAATTCCTATTTTTTTATCATTTTAATATCGAGAGAGTGGAAAAACATATCCTTTAAATTATCCATAGCTCCCCCGGAGTATGATGGCGGTTCGTCAATCTCTGAATACGAAGTCGAAATGACGAGTCCCGACAATTCGACTCGTCAAGTTTATCGGGGTCGTGACCTCGAGTGTTTAGTAGCGTCGCTTTTACCAGGTCGACCGTACTTATTTCAAGTACGAGCTTACAACAAAATAGGGGTAAGGAAAGAAACGACTGAAATTAAATTTTTCGAGGTTATTTTATTCATAAAATTATTTGGTTTCGATTTGTTTAAAGTTTGGTCCTTGGTCGGAATTATTGGAAATGGTTAGCGGTGCCGGTCCACCGGATCGTCCCGCTGAACCCCGAGTGACATTCAAATCTCCGCACTTGGCGATAGTTTCGTGGGAGGAACCAGTTAACAATGGTGCCACAATTACGGAGTATCGTTTGGATTGGAGCACTAAAGATAGCGAATTTTTGCAGGTTAGAATAAGAATAAAATTTCGCTTTTCGGCTGAACACTTCTTTAATTTTTTTCTGTTATTATTATTCGACCAGTTATTCCAAGGCCTCGGTTTGAATTACGAAGTGAAGAATCTTAGTCCTGCCACTCAATACAATTTTCGGTTGCGCGCCATTAACAGTTCTGGTTCCAGTCCACCGAGCGAAGTGACCACGTGCACCTCTCCTCCGTCGTCACCGGGCGCCATATCTTCGGCGTCTATCAAATACACGTGCACTGCCAGGTCGATCCAATTGACGTGGCGGGAACCGGCTGCAAATGGAAGTGATATCATCCTTTACAACGTAGACCTCGGCGAAAAACATCCGCTTATTGCCGTGAGCAATGCGACAGAGTGTACGATCGACGATTTGTCTCCAGAAACAACTTTTAGGATACGAATTCAGGCAGTGAATAGCGTCGGAGTGGGTCCATTCACTTCGACTTTGAAATTGAGCACGTTGTCGTTGCCGCCGCTACCTCCGCGGCTCGAATGCACGCGCATTGGACATAACAGTCTCGTAATGAAGTGGGGCGAAGGAAAGAACGTCGATTTCACTCAATACACTTTAGAAATGGAGAACAGAGGGGGACAGTGAGTTTTGGTGGATGTAATTCGTGTAATGGTAATTAACTTGATGTATAATTTTGTTTCAGTTTTGTTCCCATTTATCAAGGCACGAGTTTGCTTCAAAAAGTAAGCAAGCTTTGTGAAACGACGGAGTACCGGTTTCGAATTAGTGCTGCCAACGACGCTGGAAGTGGTCCTTATTCCGATGTGTTCACTTGTATCACTTGCAAGGCGCCGCCCCCTGCTCTCAAACGTAATAAATTTAATACAAATATAATATAATACTTATCGCAAACTTAATTTTATTCGCAGCACCTCGGGTAACTGAGGTAACCGAGACATCTTGTCACGTGGAGTGGCTTCCCGCCAAACCTATAGGCGACGACGCCATTATTTACCAAGTTCAATTGCTCAATGCGAAGGAACAAGAGTTTCGTTTGGTACGCGTAATTCGGATTCGTTTTTGAATTCGTTTTTGTCATATTGATTTTCTCTTTAAGGTATACAAAGGCTCCGAATTATCCCAGCGTCTTTCGGGTCTCGACTCGAAGACCGAATATAGTGTCCGCGTGGGTCCCATTCGTCTTTGCCGCAGTGCAAGTGCGGTTAAAGAGGAAACGACCGGTGAAGAAACGACGTCGGTGAACCATGACCAAGTTATGGAACTGGCGGGTGCCTTTAGTGCGAGCACCATCTTCGTAACTCCATCGCAAGAACGACTAAGGATAGCGCAATCCAAACCGAGCTCCGTCACCGTCTGTGAAAGAAAACCATTGAGTGATCAACAGTGGGCGATGATAATCCTTTTTAGTTTCACATTGGTTGCTCTGCTCATTGCTGTCCTTGTACAGAGGTTGATTGCGTTATAGCGTTGGTTAACCCTCTATATTTTTTTTTTTTTACTTTTTTTTCCTGTTTCTTTCCTTTCATCTATTTGCTGATTGTGCACAGGTACGCTAGTGTTTTTAAACAAAAATTATTATTGATTTATAATAATTGTCGTGTTTATTTTGAATTTTTTTTTGTAAGGGGGGTTTGGGACCAAATTTAATCAAACGGGGATGAAAATGTATTTAATTATGATATAGTTAATATTGTTCAGTAATGGTAATTATTTACTAATTATCATTCATATTAAGATTTTCTTTTTCGTGCGGATAAGGGGGCGGGAGGGAGGGTCTGGTTTGATGTTGAAATGGATTCGAGAAGCGAAAAAAGTTCTTTGATTTAAAAAAATTTATTAATTGACTAAATTTAAAACCGATTGTAGCCTGTATTCAATACCATTTTTCCTTCCAATTTCTTCATTTAATTTTGGTGATGTAAAGAGATTTAAGAAATTTGCGTCGTAACTTAAATAATTTTCGATAAATTGAAAAAAAAGGTTAAAAGTTAAAAAAAATGCAATGAAATAGCGATAATTAAATTTTATTTTATTGTTTGGGTTTGAGATTTGTGGAAGTGGGTCATGGCAATACTGATCAACTACAACGTAAAGTGTTAAGTTTAATTAACGTTACAGTTATCATTATTAACGTGAAAATAAATCGAAAAATAAATAAACGAGTAAATTGTGACGTACGTTTATATGTCGTTCATGTGGCATTCCAAATTTTCCTCGTGAAAAAACTATTGGAGAAAATTTTACGTTCGGTTTTCGTTAGGAAAATTAAATTTTCTGATTTCTTAAAATAAATTATTACTTTAGCGCTTAGCTTTCATTAACTCGAAGAAACAAAAGTCAGGAAGAGAAAATGTCTTAAGAATGTTGCAACAAGGTCAAAGGGCGTGTTAAATTTATAATTACAAACGAATATCTTAACATTTACACACTTTAATTTTACTAACCAACAGGGTATATAAATATATATATAATGACGTGTATATAATTATTATATATTTTGAATTTCAATTCTTTCATCTCTCTTTGGGCTTAGCTGAAATTTAAAAAAAAAATGATGAAATATCTTCGAATCCATCGTAGATGCAAGAATCTTTTATTTTTACATGTGATAAATATTTTTGTTGTATTATTATTACTTTTAAGTTGGTTTGGTAACGAAGGCAACATCTGCTTAGCATTTTTTTCCTACAGTGGTATGCTAAAATAATAATTGTACGATCGAGCTGATAAATTAATTACAAATTTTTTGTTTTGTTTTCATTCTTACTTTAAACGAAAAAAAAAAAAAGCTTCCATTTTGTTACCGGGGTTATTGTCTTCCAATATCTCAATTAATTACAAATTACTAATGAATGTAGAAATTTTATCCAGATTGCTTAAAACTTGTAGGTTTTTATTCTATTTACCCAGTTCGTTGGCAAAATCGGAGTATTTTCATCTCTTTATTTTTGTTTTCGTTTACTGTATTTTTGTATTGAACTGTTCCTTAATTCTTTTCTCTGCGTGCGCTATTATATAATTATTTCGTGAACATAAAGCAAAAGCAACACTAAATAATTTCGATGAATTAAAATAAACCCCTCTTGTTTCTATACTCGTTGGTTATGAACAGCATAGACAAATTTATTTCATTCCACGATATGCAAAATAAAAAGGAAAGAGTTGATATTGTGAAAAATTAAATATTTTGTTTGATACGAAGAAAGTCATTCTCAGGGTTTGTGGTAAAAGGATTTTAAGAAGAAAGATTATAAACGTGTATTGTACAGTTTGCTTTAAACAAAAATTGTAAAAGAAAGGAATTTGATGTTCTTTTGTGTTATTCGTGTTTTCCTTTTTTGTTTTGTTATTCTTAATATTTCTTTCTTGTACACACAAAAAAGTGTTAATAATTTGAATAATTTCTTAATTTTTTTTAATCTTTTCGTTTTCCCTGTGTATCTTTACATCTGTTCTTCATAAAGACTAACTTTACTGTACTGAGAGTAGGTTGGATGTCCAGAAACTTCGTAATGACTATTAATCCTTCCGCGCCTGCCCCTTTTTCCCAAACATGTTGCACAGTGGATTATTTAAAAAAAAAATAAGGGAAGGATAAAATTTAATAAGTTTTGACGAATATTTTGAATCGATGATTTTGTTTTTATTTTTTAATAATTGTTACATTATAAAAAAAATAACAAAAAAATATGCAGTCTGGTTTTAAAACGTTTTTGCAAGGACGTTGTAGTTTTTATTCTACTTTCGGAAATAGTTCCACAAATAATTAATAATGGTATATTTATTCTGTGACGTTGGGTATCGTGTCAAGATAATTATAATATATATATTACAAAAAAAAAATATATATATATATATATATTCTCTAAAAATAAATATATTGCTTTACGTACAAACGATTTCATTTATTTTGTTCCGACAGAAAGCACGGAGGAACTAACCGAACCAAAGGGAATGCGCAATATTTTTTTTAATTCACTCGTATTAAGCGTTAGCTAATCATTTTCAACTTCGTCGATGAGTCCTGAGATGTTTGATTCGTTAATATCGATAAATTGTTTGTGTCGACGACTGAAGTAATATATATTGCCGGTATAAATGTCGAACCAAAACGCGTGAATGTGTATGGAGTCATCTTCTAATCCTTTTCTGATGCACTCGTGGCTGGCGATGTTTTCGACTTGTTGTAGAGTATGTATCTGCAGATTAAACAAGATTAAGTACTTTGGTAAAATTAACCAAATCGATCGTTTCAATCAACCTGAGACAATTTATCGACGATGTTGAATTTGTTCTCGGGGTCGATGTAGGCGATAAAGTGACGCATGGGTAATTCTCCTTGGAATTCGATCGGAGAATGAAATCCTTGTTTTTTCCACGCCTTGAATTTAGCTAATGAGATAGATGCGTGTCTACACATCCAAGCTTTCAAGGGAGAAAGTTGTTGCTCCTCCATCGTCGCCTCTTCGGGATTTCGTAAAGCGTACAATAAATTAATTGCCTGCGAAACATGTCGAATTCCATTAAAATTTTGTCGAGTTAATGAAGATTTGTAACCTTACCTTGCAATCAGAATGACCACAGACGATAACGTCTTTGATATTGTTTATAACGCAACCCAATTCGAGAGCAGCGGGTTCGGTCGTAACTGTTCCGGGTGAATAGTTGTGAGCGTGAGGAATTATATTGCCCGCGTTTCGTACTGTAAACATATCGCCGACGTTTGTCATCGTGAATCTAGCCGGAATCATACGACTGTCCATACAAGTAAAAAAAACTGCGTCGGGCTGAACGAACGATAAGAGTTTACGGAAACATTTCGATAAACATTTAAATGGCTTACGTGTGGATCGTCCCTGATCTTTTCAAACTGGCGAACCATCGCCACTCGCTCGATACTTCGGTAACGAATTACCCCTTTTAAAACTTTCACGATGCCTACGTGAATGCTCATCCTTAGCCCAAATCAACTGAATTGATCGTTGGAAATCATATCTGTCCTATTAAAAAGTGGCCGTTCCGTGTCGTTGCAAAAAGCCATCGCCAGTCGGCGCCACTGAAAATTACAACGTCATTTGTGATCACGCAGTAATGGATAGCTCGCACGAGTGCTTGGACCTTGGATAGTGCTGCCACTTTTGATGAAAATTGAGTGCTAGGATGATTGATTTGGTTGGAATGCCTCTACATTATTAGTCGAGCAGGTTTGCATCTAGTTAATTAGGTATTTAGTATCGTGTAATTTTGCGCATCGAGTAATTATTGTTTATAATATTATTTCTCGAAAATATCGTCATACCATATTCTCCTCTCGGGAGAAGTGCTCAATTGTAAAAATCTGGATAATTTACATTTTTGTAGCGTGGTGTGTCTCGTTTGTGGAGATGCTCTACAGAGAAACATATTTAAAGTACCGTGCGTTAAATTCTGCGAATAACGAACAAGTTTTTTATGTTCAGCACGTAACACTAAAAAATTTGTACTCATTGAGTTCAGAGTGAAAACCAAAGCCGTAATTCTTAAATTAGTGAAGACAATTGAAGAGATATTTCAGATTTCACCGACAATGTGCCTCACATTAGTCATTATTTTCTTGATCGAAATTGATTTCGATCGAATTGAATGTTATCACTCGAAGGCATAGAAAATTGCCTGTTGTTAGCAATTAATTGATTAGAAATATACGACAATAACGGTGGTTTCAACACGATCAGTAGCACCCACAAATACGTCGGGTAGGACGGATGATTTTACCGCGAGTAAAAGAGTTTCAATTAGAAATTTAATTACGGAATATCTAATAGAAAAGAAGACTTTACACCAATTTAAAAAAAATTACACAAAATTTTGTCACAAAATTTCAATTGTGGATTATGTACAATAACACCACGTTTTAAACAAAATTAATTGTGGTCTGTTTACAATATACAGTTTTAGGATTGCGGCGAAAACAATTATTTTACAACGCCGTGCACGAAAGCGAACAAATTCAGTGCACGCAAGACGCGTGAACTTTGAGTGACTTCGTCGTAACTTTGCAGGCAAGAATTAAAGCTACGGATCTACACAATTCTCAAAATAATATTAATGCGTGAACTTTTGGTTTTCAGTGGACAGCATCGCTATTCGCTCGGAAGCAATTTCTCACTCGAGCCGTTGAAGTTGACTTTTGACACGGCGAAGGTGATTAAAGCTAATGTGGAAAAAAACATTTACTTTAAAAGATAAACGTAATTATTATAAAATCAAAAATTAATTACACTGTATATGACGTTTAATGTCGCATTTTTTGTTGTATTTTCGTAATCCCGCTCACTAAAATATTTTTTATTAAAGTTTGATTTATTACTCACAACATTACAGCAAAAATGTAAAAGGAGAAACCTTTGCTTTACAACAAAATTCAAAACTGCTATGAAGAGCAATTTACTTTTTTCAGCAAAATTTTAAGGGGCGATTTGCTCGCTACAGCAAATTTTTTCAAATGCTGTAAGGGGCGATTTACTCCTTACAGCAAATTTTTTAAATGCTGTTTTACGTAAGTAAAACTGAAAGCGCTAATTGGGCACGTGACACTGTCGCTGTCACTAACCGTGCACTAACCCGGTATTCTATCCGTATGTGAACACCGAGGTTTAGTTTACGCACCTCGTACATTAGGCGCACAGCGTACATTGTAGCCACCAACTCCCAAACAACAAAACCACACTGTTTTAACCGCCTGGTAGATTCGTGACCTGAGCGT